>SCLG01000129.1:32427-55280 GCA_004367875.1 Oikopleura albicans
AAAAATTGTTTGAAAATTATTTGAAAATTGTTTTAAAAATTGTTTGAAAATTTTTATGAAAAATTGTTTTACTATAAGTTATTTAATTATTAGTTCTTTAATTATTTAAAATTGTTTGAAAAATTGTTAAAATAAATTGTTTGAAAAATTGTTAAAATAAATTGTTTGAAGAATTGTTTGAAAAATTGTAAAATCAATTGTGACAAAAGTTGTTACGTTTTTTAAGTACATAATATATAAATGAAGCAAGCGTATTAAAACCCATTTTGATTTGATTTGTTTTGGTATTTATTGAAACCGAAACCGCGGTCACCCTACGGGCCGCTACTCAAATACCGTTTTCTGGTGTCCCCATCAGTACGTGGTATCTAAACATGACAATGAAATGATAATATCTCAGTGGTCCACGCGTTAAACTACATTTATTGTCGACCGCAAAACGCGTCAGACTTGCTCATCACGACCGTTATCAATCTTTTTGAAGGCTTATCAGTGTTTTCAAAACGAGTGGCCGTGTATATATTTTCAGTCGGGCTAGCGCAGGCTCACGGCTCACAGCAATGGTTACATTACACTAAACACTAGCGAAAAAAAAATCTTTGAATTTAGTTTTTGGCCTGAAGCTAAATGTCACCTTAGGTCATATTATGTAACTTAACCTCACCAAAGGTCACATCAATCATTTTGGGAAAAAAAATGAACATTTTACCCAACGTGCAACGAGAAACGCCAATGACCGCCGATTTCTGTCTAAAACATTCAAGTTCATTTAATTCCACTTTCCAAACAGCTGAAAATGACGTAAAGGGACGTTTTGTATCAAAATAAAATGGGTGACGAATTTCAAATTATATTAAATTTTAATTAGTTTTTACAAACATCTGTGCGTACACATAGATCGGTGATATTTCGTAACAAATTTCGTAATTCAAATTTTTTCCAAGCTAGACCACGTTTAACTTAGTCCAGATAAATCCTAACTTAAACTTCCAGATTGAAGAATGGCAAATCAAAAAAAAAAAACTTTAAATTAACTCGCAGGGATCCATTAGTCCAAACTTTGACTAAACGCCCTAAATGGACCAAAAATGATAGAAAACCGGGCTAAATCGAAAATCGCTGGAACACGGGTAGTTAAATTTTAGGATGGAAAATATAAAACATAAAAGGGAACTGAAATTTAAAATATCTTAACCCCTACGGACTACATGTCACTTGGGACCCTTCGAAGGTAAATAATCTGAGACGTGTCAAAAGTTGACATTTTATTTTTTTTCTGAGAATAAGACTGTAACAGCCATTATAACTATGAGTTACGTGGATGAGTGCGTCACTTACTGAGATTTTCACGTAACTTATCAATAAGTGGATTAGTTTAGTTTGACCAAATTAAAATGGCAGATTATAATAACGGTAATTTATCATGTTTAGAATAAATTACGGCAAGAGGACCGATTCGGTATAAGCTATACGGTATAAGTTAAAGCATACAAATTACCTGTTTTAATTATATCACTAAAACCGTTCCAAGTTGAAACTTTCAAATTACAAAACTTCATGACATTTTAACGCTTATTTCCCATACCCGCGTCAGTCATAATTTAAGCTCACGGTATTAAACGTACACGAGCTAACCAGTTATCTTAACAATTTGTTAAAAACGTGTTAAGATATTTGAATTTTGTTAAGATAATTGGGTAGGCCATTTGGTAATATAATTGTAAATCGTGACACGTTTGGATCCAAAAGGTGTTAAGATAACCCAACATTGTTAAGAGAACTGGTGTAAAGACAACTGGTGTTAAGATAACTGGTTTAAAAATAACTGGTGTTAAGATAACTGGTGTAAAGACAGCTGGTGGTAAGATAACTGGTGTTAGATAACTGATGTTAAGATAACAAGTGTTAAGATAACTTGTGTTCAAATCACGGGTGTTAACAGAACTGGTGTAAATATAACTGTTTAGGGGGTTATGAAGACATTTTCCCTCTTTTTAAAATTTTAGACACAAAAACAAGGAAAATTGTCTTTGTTTTTTCAGTTTTCGAGTTTTTTTCACTGTTCTTTTTTCACAAACTGTGTGCCTTTGCATGTTGCTAATGACTAGAAAATAACTTTCGAATAAGATTGCAAAAAATTGTGCTAAATGAGTTTCAGCTGGCAGTCTGGGCATACCTTAACGCCCAGACTCACACATCACCTGCAGGTACCGTGTTGCAAACAATTAACTCTTGAGTGTCCACTAGTCGTACAATTCGAATAAAAACACAAATTTTGAACATCTATTATCAAAATTAAAATAACAACAAATAAACAATGAACTTTACTCAAAATAAGACCGAAGTTTTGGATGGCGTCAACGATTTCACCTTTCTGGCTTCTTTGATCGAAAAAGATTTTAACCCCCAAACCGGGGCGGAAAGTCCAACCTCTACAGGAAGTACTGGCTATTGCTCGGAAGAAAGTGAGCAAAATTTTCATATTCATTCGCCAATTTCGTACTCGAGCAGTTTTTATCAATCTTCTCCAGTCGAATTTAACCCTTCCCCACCCGCAATGGCCTATTTAATGCCCAACCAATCACAAATATTTTTCCCGCCGAATTTTTCAACAGAATCTTATCATTTTCAAATTGAGCAACAAAGCTGGAATCAAGGGCTCCACGATTATTTGCAGTCAAACGCCGCAGAGGCACAACCGAAAGTAAATTTAACCCCTGTCGGCAAGGTCAAAACGTCGTTGAAGAAACGGAGGGCCTCAAGGTCGACCTGTCCTTGTGTTAAATGCTGCAATGCGCGGGCTAATTGTATACCGTCACCGTCTTCACATGCCTGTATGGTACTCGGGTGTAGTAAAACGTATACCAGACCGGCGCATTTGAAGGCACACCTAAAATCGCACGAATCTGACGTCGCGCCAAAATGCGAAGTTTGCCGGAAAACTATTTTATCTGCGGATTTACTCATTTCTCACATGTTTGAACATGGAAAAGAAATGAAAATGTAAAAAAATTGTGAATAATTTGTAAGATCTGTACAGTTATAATAAATTTGTAAGTAATGAAACAATTAAATTGTATTTTTGATCGTCTAAAAATTCATGGTCTAAGCTAGGGAGCCCACGGATGAATCTACGATTGTTAAAAACGATTCACTAATATTTTTTTAAATTTTTTTGGCAATTTTAAAAAATATTAGTGATTACA
Organism: Oikopleura albicans; assembly: GCA_004367875.1. Lineage (NCBI taxonomy): Eukaryota > Metazoa > Chordata > Appendicularia > Copelata > Oikopleuridae > Oikopleura > Oikopleura albicans. The sequence continues at coordinate 35,634 of SCLG01000129.1, forward strand.
AAAATGTAAATGAAAATACGACCCCCAATTTCAACCTACGCAAAAAATCGATTTTTTTTTTTGAGAACTTCTACAAGATGCAACTTTCCGATTTTTTATATCTTTACTGGTATTCCTAAGCTCACAGACCACGGGTACCCTTGTCTGAACACATACCATTTCTGATATTTCTGAAAACAATCAGGCACTGTTGCGTTATTTTACAGTTTTTGTGTAGTTCGATTACGATGCAGTTTTATTTAGCCTTCGAAAAACGTTCTGAGTTTGTCATTTCCGGCGTGCCTTTTTCAATGTCTGTGGATTGTTCACGTTATTATTTCAATTTTTTGGAAAATGCCAAAAACATATTGAAATATATACATTTAGTAGTCAAATTAACTTAAACATACTTCATGAAGTAAAAATAAAATATTTTATGATTTTGTTTTTGTTCCAAAGATTGTTTAAAACAAGCCCTTCATTTGACAATTTGGTCGCTTTTTCGTCAAATCGTCATCACATTGACATGCTAAGTCAAATAGAGAAACCAAAACACAAAAAAAAGTTCTGATAAATTTCAAATTCCCATATTTTTTAACCTGTCAGCTATTTCAATCGGAGAGGGCAAATGGTGAAAGTTTTTTTAATTAGAATACGCCGCGTCTAACTTTTCAGCTCCTGATCAATTAAATCCGTCAGTTTCTCATCATGATTAGTTAAGTTTTTTTCCCATTAAAAAAAATAATTTAAGTCATTTGAATTAAAAGTATTCCGAAATACGAATTTTAATTGGCACAAACTACCTTATATACACCGTCTGCGCAGTTATCTGGCCTGCTTTTCCTCTTGTTCCTTAATCTGGTTCCTTAAAATACTAATTTTTTGGATTATTTTTCGTCCGATAACTATACCCTTGCAATATTATGGGGCCATTTATTTCCAAAGTTTGTTCAGAGATAAAAATCGAATAGGTGAACAGACGAAAGAATGTGATAGAATTATTTACATCTAATTGTTGGTATCGAGTTTTTTTGTGTGGATACCCTTGGCTCAATTACCAGTAGGTTTGAGCGCGGGCGTTGATTGGCCCGTCTCCTTTCTTCGTATCTTCATAGCATTACGCCGTTTTTAGGGTGTGTTCATTTAGTTTTATCGCTTTTTTTTATTTGTTAAAAATCATTCAGTTATTATTATTTTTTTTTTTGAAGAATTTACACACAAATAAATAATTAAAGAATAATAAATAAATAAATAATTTACAATTTGGAATCATTTAATATGATCACTGAAAAAACCTCCCATAAAACACGTTCTTAAGGACGTTGATGACCCTTTTTTTGAAGCATTGGTTCTGGTGACGTCACCCATATTAATGAATAATGACTAAAGTCCAAATTTACAACCTTGACAAGACCTATTAAAATAATTTTACCCCATTTTAACCAGCAATACAAAAGTTGATGACAAGCTATCATGAACCCACAGGGCGAAAAAATGAAAAAACCTGCGTGAACGCATCGTTAGATAAAAAAAAATAAAACAGGCGACATGTTGCTTCACTTGCCCTGTTTAACACGCGCGATTCGTGAATCAATTGATAAATGGTATGTGATTAACCACCGCAAACAGCGAAAAAAACTAAAATCGCATGAAGTCATGACGTCGTCATTTTTTTTCTCTCTTTTTTTTCTTTCAACACGCATAGAAAAATATCTATGATCGTACGTCACTTACCAGCAATTTTTACGCGTAAAAACACGCATCATTGCGTCAACTAACAACAAAAATCAGTTCATTGGTTGAATTGGTATGGTTTGGTTTTACTTTTTTTGCATAGGAAGCTTGTTTGAATTAAACACCAAATGAAAAAAATGCACTGATTTAGCCTCGAAAGGAACCGAACATATTAAATATTTTTTTGGAACGATGCATTGAGAGAAAAACTAATATAAGTTGGAAAGGTCAATTTTTCGAAAAAAATTACCAGTCTAATTCTTATTTTCTAGGTGAATAACTACACTTTGATTAAGAAACGATGCTGATTGGCTATCCTCCCACTAGTCAGGAGGCGGGCCAATGAGTGCGCAACGTTTAAACGCGTTTAGTTCATCAATTTTTCGTTTCCTATAACTGGTAAGTTCGAACTGATGTTCGAAAAAATATAAGTACTTTGAAAATCAGTTTAAAGATTCCACCAATAACCGTCTATTTTTTTTTATGTTTGAGAATAATTCTTGGTCAGCGTTCAAGCCGGGACAAAATACGCTGCGTTGACCAACGTTTCAAAGTTTGCATTTCATGGAATAAAACAGTTATCACATATGTCAACCTTTTTTTCGTTTATTATGAATGAGTTCCAGTTTTTTCTTTAAACTTTACATGTCATATCTCAAACAGATCGGTAGTTGAGCACATTGATAATGATAGCGATTTCTAACCAAAAAAAAACTATGAATATGGGACCATTTGGCGTATCCTATTTTCCCGCCTGACATATAACATGATTTTCTCATGTACTACGTGAAAGCAAACCCCTCTTTTTAAACCCGTCCAAGTTATAATTTCTTTAGAAATACGGTTTGGTTTTCAAAGCGGAAAGACAGTTGTTTTTCAAATTGGAAAGATGACTTCCATTTGGGAAAAAAAGAAAAACGTTCGAATTATTGTATCAATAATACAAAAAAATTCTAACAGAAGCAACCGTTTGGATTTCTTTGCGAAAACATGAGATTCGGCTTGAGTAACCTATGTTTACTTATCCTTCCAAGAAGCCCTTTTTTGGTTTGATTTGCTGAATTCATGAAAAAATTCTACAGGGGTTATTGACTAATTGTTAAATGCATACTTCATTCACTTAAGGTGTGGTTATTACAGACTGTTTACCCAAGTCTGATATAATATGAAGTGCGTGGCGTTTTTTTTCTTTTTTAATTTTTAACTTTATTTTGTATTCAACAAACCAAAAAACTCAAAAAACATAAAGCACTTTATGTTAGATCAGAGTTGAGTATACCGTAGTAATAACCACAGTTTTAGTCTAAAACTTTATAAATTGACTTTTAACAAAATAAACCAGATTTATTAATTTATTTAAATCAGTCAGTGACGCTCCAGAAATAATACAATCTTCAATATCAATAGGGACGTAATCAATACGGATGCTTTTGTTCAATACGGACGCTTTTTATTAAAAAATCCCCAAAATAGTCGAAGAATGGAACTTTATGTCAATTCACCCCAATACGGACGCTATTTTTGAAAATGAAAAACGTCCGTATTGGTACTTAAGCTTGAAAGAAGCTTATAATGATCTTTTTCTGCAAAAAAATCGACTGTCTTCGCCTGGCCTCTCCAGCTTTGAAATTAAAATAAGCTATCCTAAAACTGCATTAAAATTTAAATGACCCGGTTAATCCCGGTTACTCGTCTGGTTTTTAGAAGCTTCAACTTTTACACCATGACTTCGATTGCCGAGTGAATTTACTGCCCATGACAGCTCCCTCACACTGGGAAGTCTACGTGATAAAAAGTATAAATGGAACTACAAGTTCCACATTTTAATCATTGATTCAATTACTAGAACGAATTGTTTTTTTGAATATCATTTTCGGTTCTGCCAAATATTGCTGTAATGGTTGGAACGGATCTCGCCCAAGAAACTGGCGTTAACAAAGAATCCCATTATAAAAGTCTGACGCCGTACACATTTCACTTCTTTAACCTTTGCGATCTTTGGTTTTAATTTGAAGAAACTTTAAAAAACTAAAAAATCAATTGTTTCGTACAACGTCGCGACGTCACGCTCCTCGAAAGGAAAATGTTTTTATTTGATTATATTTGTGACGAAAATTGAGTTTTAAACCCACATGTGGCCGGTTTAACAAACACGCTTTTAGAGCCACTTCGAGGTTCCTTAAACTAGAGGCCCTAAAGCAAAATTCAATTCAAGTTTTACTAAAAGTATTAAATACAGTCCAAGGTTCCTTGAGTGACGCATTTTCTTTTTCTTTTTTTGATCTCGGAAACAATTTCATCATGCAGCTTAAATTGCTACAAAATTGATTTTGTACATTTTTAACGGAAATTAGAGGAACTACCAGTTTTGGATGAAAAATCGGTAGTGTTTGTAACCATTTTGCAAAAAAAAAAATCCTAAACCATTTTGTGATACCTTTGAGCCCAAATTAGGACCTGTTATAGTTTATTATTGATCTATAAGATCAAAATTTGCGGGATTTTGGATGGTTCTAGAAAAAAGTCAACCTAAAAAAATGCGTGTATGCGGAAATCAATTTATTTGTATAAGGTCGTCACACTTCTCAAAAAATTAAATGGTGTTGATATTTAATTATAGTGCATGTTACATGCTCCTGAAGAAAAGAAAAACACACTTTGGGAAGGCAACAAAAATGGTTTGGCTTGACCTTGTTGGTGAATATAAGGTTCACGCGATATGCTGTCAGATGACGTAGTTGACAAAACGTGAAATCTTGAGCAAGATCTTGACGAGCCCCCCATTAATTAACCGTGGCATGGTTAATCGTGTTTCTTTCTGTTTTTTTCTTCATTCGTTTATTTTGTTGAGTCTTGGCTCCGTCTTTAATTTTGAAGTAATCCGTTCAATTTCGCGTGTCATTCACTTTTTTTCTTTCAATTTTTTTTTTTTTGATTCGTCGTCAAAACCATCTTTGATTAACCGCATAGAATCAAAATTGATTGAGCTCCAGTCTCAATAGCCATTCTAGACAGTTCATAAAAAGTTAACATAAATTATGGGAATTTGCTTGTGTAACAACTTGTGTTATAACATGTGAATTATTGCAATCATGAACTAGATGAAATGAAGATTTCGTTTGCTTCGTCTGGTGTATTTTCAGTTGGGCAAAATCTGGAATTTGGACTGGGTTTACTCATGTGACTTTTGGCTTTTGTTGCAGTTAACAAAATTTTTGCCTAAGTTGCTTAAACTTTTGCCCAACTTCCAAATGTTGCCCAGGTGAGCAAAGATCGTTGACCAAGTTCTAAATTTTGCTGATGTCCCCCTCACATGAGCAATATTTGGAATTTGAACACCAAAGCAATGTTCAAACATTTTCCAAATATTGCTCAAGTTGATTAGCCCTAGTCCTGGCCCTACTCTTACCCTATGCGGCATAGGCTATGCCCTATCCTTAACCCTGACGATAGCCCTGAACCTAGCTGTAGACGTAACCGTACCCATAGCCCTGATGGTCAGGGCCGGGCCTGACCTCAGCCCTAACACTAACTATAAGTTATAGCTAGTGTCAGGTTATAGCTTATAAGTTATAACCCTAAACGAACATTTTTCCATTTCTTACGTTGTAATAGTAATAGATCAACGGTGAATTAATGTAAAATACATGCCTACATTTCGATAGGATTTGTTGTTCAATAAGTCGTAACGATTTTGTGTCATGACGACAGTTTGTAACTATTTAGAGGTAGAAACAGCGCTCGGCAAGAATGGATTGGATTTTGCCGAGCCCTGGGTTGGGACTGTACTTCATAATTTGACAAAATGCTGACTTCTGCACTATGTGTGAACGTATCTGAGAATTGATAATTATAGTATGATGCAAGTTAGCATAATGCTCGTTAACATAATGCCAATCATCAAAATACAAATTAATCCTGATTAACCGTGGCAGAGTTCATCGTGTTTTGTTTTTGACTTTTCATATGTTTTGTTTAGTCTTGGCGGCGTCTGAAATTTTGAAGTAATCCGTGTAATTTACTTTTTCGCTTTTTGATTCGCCGTCAAAAACCATCTTTGATTAACCGCGTTGAATCAAAACTGATTGAGCCGCCGCCCAATAACGGTAACACTAATTAAGTCTTTCCAATATATCGTGCTCAATCTTGTGGTTAAACGGAGATAAATTGTGGCACATACAACAAAAAAAAATCGCACACGGTCAGATTCCGCCACGTATGCACTTCGCTCTTTTCAGTTTTGATAAAAAAAAATAATTCATGACAAAAAAAAAACTTGTACAAGAGTACAACCTGCCAAATTTTATTGCATAAGTAATTTTTGAAAAGATTTGGGAATTTATGATTGAAATTAGTCTATAAAAGACTGTCTATTGTTGAATTTAAAACGCATTTTACAAAAATCATTTATAAACGATACACTAGCTCGTGATTTTACCCTATAGTTGTTTGGGCGGCTCAGAATGTTGCTGATCCAGGTCACAGTGGGGTCATAGTGAGGTCACAATGAGGTCACAACAAGGTAAGATGGAGCTAACATAAGATAACAGTGAGATCAAAATTAGGTCATAATGAGATCGCAGTGAGGTCAAATTGTGGTCATATGAGGTCATAAGGAGTTTACAAGAGTTATTTATTTAAAATTTTTGAGTTAATAAAAGTGGCCAGTATATTTGTGACTAGAGAATTATATTGTAGGCTACTTTATAGGACTATTTCAGGACTATTCATATCGTCTTACCCTTAAAAACCGTAAAAAGCCATTTTCAAGTGTTAATTAATAATTCCTCTAAAGCGGCAGCTATACCGATCACCTTATTCATTAGTTATTTCAGTATCTGAAGCCATTTTTTAGTCCCGTTTTTGTCCCCCGTTTTATAACCGTGGATATAATCATTACACAAATTTCACGAGTGTGACACATGTGTACCATTTTGAACGCGCGGCTCAGAGCTTTATGAAAATAAACAGGATGATTTGAGTAACACGACTGAGCAGCTGCATGTACTTAATCGAGCGGTTTCAAGAGATTGCTGAATTTATCGCCTCAAAATCTCTAAATTGAATAGCACATATGCGAACTCTGTAGGATTGTTCCATGTTTGGACATTCCGCGCCAAATTCGGAAAATGTTAAAAGTTAACACGCCTATTTAGACGGTGTTTCAGATATCAAATGTAAAAAAACGCCCAAAAGTTCGAAATATCTTTTTGTGAAGGTTTTTGGGAAAAATTACAGTCCTTACTCCAATAAGGGCCAGTCCCATGGAAACCCCAGGGGCCGTTTTTCTCTCCCCAAGGACTGTATTTTAACTCTCAGGGAAAGTGCGTGTATATTGACAGACAACTTGTTGTTTCGTCGATTTAAGGCATATGGAGGCCCCGTAGGGCAAAACGGGCATTGCTGACCCCCTCAACTTTTCGAAAAATTACATTGACGGTATTCCAAGATTCCAAACAGCTCTCAAGGGGGCCCTGGTGGCCCACATCAATTTCTGAATAGTCAGATCGACGTAGTTTGACAAGCTCTACAACTTGGTTATACCAGTTATTGCGAATTATTGTGAATTTTTGAAGTGCGTGTTTATATACACACATTTTCCCCCTACGGGTTCCCAAAAACTCCTTCCCCTGAGAGTTAATGTTTGCAAAAAGTTGCTTATCGACAACACTTTTAAGTTTTTTTTTTGCAAAATGTTTTTATATATTGCTAGACAAAGTAAAGTCCGTACTCTCAATAAGGACGTTTTTTGATTCTTAAAAATAGCGTCCGTATTGGGAACACCGTCCGTATTGGGCGCAGCGTCCGTATTGGGATGATTTTCGGACATTTTTGTAATAAAATGGCTTATTTTGAACATTTTTGAGGACATACTTAATTTGGACACAATTTGAAGACGTCCGAAAATTATCAGAATGGCCCTGTTATTCGAGCTTTTAGTACAGTCCTTAACCATTTATCGGACCTTTTCGATTCTCGAAAATAACGTCCGATAAATGAGAATCGTCACAAAAGAGGCCATTTTAATTTACATATATCAAAATTTTTTGAATAAATGTCTGAATTTTACCGTGCAAAAAGCGTCCTTATTGGGATCATCGGCCGCCCAAACGCAAAAAAGGGGCAGCGTCCGTATTGGGAAGAACGCTTTTTTCGCCGAAAAAACGTCCGTATTGGGATCATCATCCGTATCGGGAGCGTCCGTATTGGGAGTAGGGAGTATGACACTTAGTATGTTGTTCAAAAATTGTTATCAGGACTGTTTTGAGAAAGAACTTCTGATATAACGTTGGAAAGGGATTTTATGGAACGTGTATTTTTACGAACAAAATTGTTCTAAAAGTGAATTTTGTACTTTAGAATGACGTATAATTTTCGGATCGGTGGGATTATTGGTTTTATTTTAAATTTTCACATAAGTTCTTTTTCGTGTGTTTTTTTATTCGATTTTGGAACTCTTGAAATGTTCTTAATCTCCTTTCGTTAACAACTCTTCACGAAAAATGTAGTTCAAATGGAACAAATTAGAAGTTTTTTCACAAACCACCTTACGGTAAGGTCCTTACTTAAACTTTTAGTCTTACAGTTGTATATAAGAAGGTAAGGTCTTTACTTAAAGTTATAAATAAAAAGGGTTTTCTTAAAATAATAAAAATAATATTTTGATTATAAGAAAAAAAAGCTGTCTAGCTTCCTTTAGGCGTTGACTAGGCACCTTGTAAGATAAGTTAGTCATTAAGTACTGGGTAAATGATGAGCCACCACGTGGCCAAGAATAAAATATTATAAAACAACATTGTGTTATATCATTCAAATCACATCTCATCCCACCGTTTATGAGTAATATAACCTGGTTCTTTAAAACCTCATAATTTATCGGACCTTCAAAAGTGCTAAAACAACTGCTAAATGACAAAATTGTGGTCCGATAATTGGGTAGAGCGTATGCAAGATTAGCTCAGAGGGCATCATAATTTCACGCGGAATTTTTTCTTGTATAAAAAATTTCCGGGACGCCGCGTCCCTTCTGGGATAAGAATGTTTTCATTCGTTGTAAAGTTTTAAAATTTTCTCGATGATTCAACCACAAAGAACTTTTTGAAATAAACGTTTTTGGACATGTGGTATGTTTAGGGTGGTGGTTGATGCAATTCATAAGGGTGTATTTTGATTGGTTCCGATATCTCTAACGACTTTGGTTAGAACTGTTCGCAATGAGACATTAACAAAAAAAGTTACTCTGTGCAATTTGGACGAACATTTTATCAGTATTAAACCACAGATACGATTAGAGTAACCGTTACTTAACCGTTGGTGACCATGAAAAAACCCAAACAATTAAAATATTTCAACTACTTTTAGCGCTCTGTGTTGACTATTAGAAACGGCTAGATATTTTGTCTAGATTTTGGCGAACTTGGTACTTGATAAAATTGATAGTTCGAATTTGTGTAGAGTTCGCAAAATAAAGTTTAAGTGAAACAGAAATGACCTTAGTAGTCTTTTTAGACGTTGAACTCTATTATTTCTCTAGCCAGTTTCTGGTAACCCTAAAATGGCCAAAAATAACCAAGCTAACGATGAAATCACAATAATATCGTGATTTTTGTGTGCTTTTTATTGTGATTTGAGCCCTTTTTGTTTTTGATTAGATTGTTGTTGACGTGATTGTGATTGAAACTTCTTCATTCACGCTAAAATCACAATTTTGCAATTTAAATTCGAAAGTGTGATTTTAGCGTGATGGTCATCAAAACCGGTTTTGATTGTGTGTTATGATTTCAATCACATGTTAACATTTCTAATCAGAGACCGGAAAAATCTGCTTTTCCCATAACTTGACAACAGAACGCCAATAGAACCAGGGCAAGCCAAGCCAAGCCAAGCAAAGCAAAAAAAAATTCGAGAGGGGAAAAAGCCAAGCCAAGCCAAGCCAATGAAAATGTCTGGCTTAGCCGAGCCCTGAATAAAAGGACGCAATAACACCGTAATGGGTCATTTTTTCATCACGAAACAGAACAGAACGGTAATTTAGAACTTTTTTGTTCTATTTGAAAAAATGCGTTCTGTTCTGTTCTGAAACGCAGGACAGTACTTTCGGATCTATGCACAAGGAATCCTAATGCAAAGACGACTTTTAAAGTGTTATCACGATGTCACATATTTTGTATTAAAAAAACAAACGTTAACTAAAATGTATTTGGCACACTTCTATATTATATCTATATATTGAATATATTATATCATAAAAAGGAGAATTTTTTCCTAAAATTATGTTCAGCCTGAAGTTAACACAGAAAGTTCAATTAGAAATTTACATATCTTGTCGCCTTATTCTTTGTTTCGTGATAAGAAACACCCGCGAGTTTAGTTAGAAGTTTAATTTGAAAACATGATGTTCATTTGGACATTTCCGTATCGTTATCGACTTTATAAAAAAGGAATGGTATCGTCTTTTTTTGAGAATTAGCTATATTTGGAGACCGTTATTTAATAACACTTAATAAACCAAAGGTTCCATATACCGGTATTATAACGATGTATACCAGGCACCGTCTGAATCGGTCTCTTGTCTTTTGTGGCGAAGGGTTAATCTGCCGAAAATTTACCCTTTTGAGCATCCCCATTGGCCAGAAATGGCGAAATTTCGGCGGATTACCCTTTCTCCACAAAAGACAGGAGATCGATTCAGACGGTGCCGTATACGAGTACACTGGTTTTCACGAAAGAAATATTTTTGTTGATATGTACAAATTTTAGCTCCGATTCACCCTAAAACCGATAATTTACCCAGAAACCGATAATTTTAAGAAAAAACAGAATTTACCGATAACTTACTAGTTCATTCAAATAAATCATGCTAGATTAGAAATTCTGAGCCTCATTTTACCCTTTAAAAATGCTATTTATAACGGTATTATCTTTTTCGTATTTTATTGTCTCAGTTTATTTTAATTTAGATCTCAAACGTGATTTATATGTTGAAGTCTGCGCACTAATCATATTCTGCTCTAACGGTCGGCTCTTCACCTTGGTTACAGGTTTCACAGTGGAGTTTGAGCTAATAAATCTTGTTAGATTCGTCCTGAGCCACTTAGGCTCATAATATGAACGATTTGCGAAAAAAAAATTTTTTTGAATGTCATATACAGACGGCTCGATCAAATGCGGAAAAGTCCATAATCGGGTTAAAGTAGCATTCGGTAGCAAGTAAAGACAGCCATACTGTTTTTAAATCCGTTTTAGACTTTAGGGTTTTTTCGGCAATAAGAAAAAAGGGGGGACGTCAATTTGAGAGAGAAACTGACTAAATTAATACAGGAAGTACTTAACGGAGATCAAGCTTCAGGGAATCAATTCTGATGGTTTCAATCTTTCACGAATACAAAATGTGATTTTTTTTCTTTACGTAGACTATTTAATAACTCACAATAAGTACAGAATCAAAATAATATTTTCGGTAAATTTTCGAATAAATTTCGCAAGACGGCCCATTTGTTTCCTGAACAATACCGGTTGAGTTTCATGAAAATAGGCCAAGAGTTTCTTGTATACCGTGTCGGCATATTTTAAGATGATATAAAGACCAATTTTCCAACTTTTTATTTGGAACTGGTTGCCGACACGGTATACAAGGAACGCTTGGCAAATTTTCATGAAACTCAACCGGTAGCATATTTTTTTTTCTTAAATTTCAACAAAAATCTAGAAAAAATACCTTAGATAAAGCAAGTTAACAGGTTTGTTTATTTTCGAACAAAAAACCTAGACAAAAAATCTAAATTCAGTAATTTACCAAAAATTTTGTCAATTTTTTTTTCAGTTTTCCGCCCGCGCACTATGTAAGTGGTGTGTATGTCGGCCATAATGACGCAGTTAGAGTCCAAGATTACGAAGTTTTGCAAAAAAAGACATTTTTCTACTAAAAAAGGGTACTTACCAGTTATGTTAACAATATTTTATTGTTTTGGCCGTTTTTAAAAAGGACCCATTTACAAAGAAGGGAAAAGCGATTAATTTTCCGACTCAAATGACCGTTCAATACTTATAAATCTGTTTTGCATAACTAATGGCCGGGACGGGACGTGTAGCAATATCTCTAAGGGATATTTAATAGATTATTTCGTTCTTTTTGGAACAGATATTACCGACGTATAATATTGGATTTGACGTCGTTGATTAACAAAATATTGAATACCCTAACAACTTGAATCATGTCCTACAAATGTCAAGACATAAGACCTTACAAATTCTCTTCGTTTGATCAACGAATTTTTGGATTAGTCTTTCAAGAAACCTCATCATTTTCCCAAGAGTAAAAATAGGAAAAAAACAAGTGTTAGAAAGGTCCAACTATTATACAAACAAGTCGACTTGGACAAAAGTACTCTTTGTGAAAATACCCTTATTTGGCAAACTTGGTTTTAATTGAATTTTTAAAATTTTAATGATTTTGCACATTTATTTTGGACTCAATCGTAAAATAATTTTAGGGCATATTATAAGTATACGTCGGGACCATGACCCCTTATAATGATATTTGAAGTAGAAAACACCCAAAATACTATCACAAAAAGTTTACCAAAAAATTGACCAAAAAGTTGACCAAAAAGTTGACCAAAAAGTTGACCAAAAAGTTGACCAAAAAATTGATCAAGAAGTTTATCAAAAATTGATAGAAAAGTTGATCAAAAAGTTGATCAAACAGTTAATCAAAAAGTTCATCAGAAAGTTGGTCAAAAAGTTGAATCATTCATGTGATTTTTATGAAAAAAAAAATTATCTTTTTACGTCATAAAAAAGAGAATCGAAAACGTGAAAATGTCTAAAACACTCATTTAATGCTTGGTAATTTAGTCTGAAAAGTTCGAACATACCCAGCACTTTTAACCAAACCACTTTTGACCAACCAGACACTTTTACCTTCTTGTGAAATTTTATAACATTGTTCCAAATCTTTTAAATTGTCCAACTTGAAACTAAGCCACCGGGTACTAAAAACTTCGATGTGAATAATATGATTTAAGTCGAAAAGTTCGAGGCGAAATCTAGATGATGAGTTCTGCGTACATTCTCATTTGACTACAATAATTAATGACCTTATAAATTATAACGTTATGTATATGAGCAATTTCCGGTAATGTAATTACTCTCTGATAAATCTTGTTTTCTGTCATAAAGTTATATATAAAACGGATTCATGTTTTTTTGTGTTTCTAAAATTTTTCCTGTACGTACACATGTCATTAGAAATAACATTTTGTTGGCTCAACCCCTTTACCCCAGAAAAAATACTGACGAGCAACGTCCAATCAATAATAGTTAAAAAATGATGAATAACTCGAGGCACATGTCGGGTTTGGTAAAAACGAAAAGGACACTTCATCATTAGTTGCATCTAATTGTCTTGTCCGGGACGGTTCTGTAGGAGTCGCTCCTTGGGGGACTGAAATTGTTGTACAACTTTATTTATTGAATTCGAAAACATACGCTTTTATCTTCGAGACAGTCTCAAAATTACTGTAATGAAAAATCTTCTTCCGAGTTTAGGCCAAAATGTCTCTCAAAATTAAAATTTTACACAATATATCCCGTGCGCGGTCATCAGGCCGACATTTTTGTCGAACAGCACGAGCGGGGAATTGCGCAATACTAAATTGTTATTAGCCAATGAGAGACCTTGAATGAGAGACCTTTCAACTTTGAATTTGTTTCAGCCGCTTAACCAGCGGTTATTTTCAAATTCATTCTTAATAATTAATTCTAATTTTTGAGAGTTTTCTTTGAAGTCAGTAAAATGTACTTTACAAAGCACACGATTCTCACTTAAAAATTTTAAGGGCACCGGGGTGTTTCTACGAATAAGTTTTTCTCCTAATAATATTTCCTTAAAAAAGGCCAAAATACCGACTTCGAAAGGTGAATTCAAATTTTAATATTTTCAATCAATAAAACTATTTAGAGTTATTTTTCAACTGTATAAAATTGGAGCGGTATTGGCAATACCGTATTGCTTTGCAAATTTCGAAAATTGTTATGATTTTTTTTTTTGAAATAATTTTCGTTACTTGGCTAGTGAACTGTACTTTAGGTGAAATAATTGCTGCACGTTGCACTGAAACATCACGAGCTAAAAATATTTATAGTGATCTAAATGTCTGTATACTTAACAATTGAGCATTTAATGAAACAATGCGTCAAACAATTTTGCTAGTTATGTTAACGGCCACCACAACATTAGTGTTGTTTTATAACACTGGTCATAACCTATTTAAAATACCATTAATATTCAATAACAATAATTATTATAGATGGAATACTGTTCCAAACATCACCAAATATCATGTAATCTGTCGTTAGTCAAATTAGATAGACACGATTATCGGATTAAAACGAAAATGTTCCAATCTTATGTTCCAATTCATGAGTCAGTATTTCTTGAAAATAAAAAGTTACCAGCCTGGTAATACCAAACCTTTTAACCCCTGAACACGAAATGGTACAAACTCTAGTACAAAATCTAGTATAAATCTAGAAAAAATCTAGAAAAAATCTAGAAAATCTCAAAGAAAAATCAAAGATAAATCTAGAAAAAATCTAGAAAAAATCTAGAAAAAATCTAGAAAAAATCTAGAAAAAATCCAGAAAAAGTCTAGAAAAAATCTAGAAAAAGCCCGAACGATTATCTGATTAAAACGAAAATGTTACAATCTTATGGTACAATACATAAGTCAGTCTTTTTTGAAAACAAAAAAGTTACCCGCCGGATAATACCAAATCATTTCGGTCTATATCAGGCGAAACGGGAAATTTAATTATTAATTGTTGTTCATTTGTACTCATTATGTTTCATCAAATGATGTTTTCATCAAATCAATTCACATGTCAAAAACGAGCAGAAATAATTATTTAATTCTTCAAAAGAAATAAAAAATATAAGTCGAAACAAATTGCCAAGTCCAAGTAAAATCACAAAATAGTCGAAAACGGTCAAAAAGGAAACCGCAAATTAATTTTAGACCGATGATTCGGTAAATTTGAATCAACTACTGACATAAATTTCATTTAAAATGGGATCTGATTGAGAAAAAAAACTAAATATTCTTATCCCCCGATTAGGCTCGTGAGCCACAGCCAAGATACCGCTGCTTCCATCAATTGACACGTAACAACCAACAAAATGGTTTTAGAATTGATCGCGAAATTTGATTTTGGACTTTTCAGTTTAGTTCTAATGCTGAATTGTACAACTGGGCCATTATTGAAAACAATTTGATAAAGGAAAAGTAAGATTTGAAAAAAAGCCCGGTAAAAAGTGGTAGTGCAGTTTTTTATCTGGAAAAAATAGATTTTTAAATGCATGTCAGTGTACTTAAAATCAGGGCTAGGCAACAACCAGCTGGTCATATCAGCTCGACAACTGCCTGTGCAGTTTGACAGGCCAACATAGGTCAGATCAGACCTTCGGTGCTCAACCATACAACAAAATGATTTAGGACGCGTTGTGCACACTTTTGTCTCCATGAGAGTTAAGGAACTTTTCAAAGCTCATTTGACATACTTTCAATATTATGTGTTACAATTCTCTATGAGTTTTAGTTTTCCCTCTTCTTTTAAACATTTGCCATAAAACTCGAGCACAACTAATATGTATTTTTTAATCCCTGTTTAACATCCGAAAACCCATGTTTGTGGGCACATTTTATTTATTGTAAATAATTTACCCTTATTTGATAAAAATATAGAGAAAATTATTGGTTAAAGTGGGGGTTGGGGCGGATTTTGCCCATGACGGGCCGCAACCGCTGATTGGTCGTTAGATAGTTCATTTAGTACCGCAATTATTCAATTTATCTGTCTAATCATGTGCAATTCAAATACGGCATCAAAATAATTCGGTCGAAAATGATGTTTGATGTAAGGCCCGTGTTTGACATGACGCAAGTCGCTGGATGAAAAAAAAAATTGAAAACACAACTCGGGTTTGCTTCCTTTAATGTAAAATCAGATCATCAAAAGTGGGTAGTAGGCCAAGTTCAATGTTCAATGTCATACTCAGGGGTGATTCTTTTTTCACAAAAAAAATCAGATAACCTTCACAGTATCATTATTCTCCTAATAGCATTTATATAATTTCAAATAATGTTTAACGAAATATCGAAATCAAAAATAAATATAAAAAATACCCAGATATATTTTAGAATTTGTAACAGTGAGTTCTCTGCAATATTTAAAATCGTTTCACACCCCACCTTATCGTTGCCATTCCGATTTTGATTGGTCTGCGTCCCCGTGAGTCACCGAAGCAAACCAATCACAAGCCACCGTCGCCGATTGAGTATTTAGGGAGTTGGCAAAATGTTAACCAATGATTTTTATTGATTACAAATTTATTTAACATAACATTTTTTTTCTGATTATTTATATTTACAACAAAGTTCAATTATTCAAGATTGGATCTAACTAAAGTAAAAAAATAAGTGTAGTGGTACAGCAAGACAAGGTCGGCCACGATTTCTATCGCTGATTTGATGTTTAATTTTTGAGAATTTCCAAAACGTGCAATTTGGTCGTTCACGGAGTAAAAAAAGGCGACCCGTGCTCAAAAGTAAAGAAAAATAACTGTTATGTGAATTACGGCTTAGTCAGGTTTAAGCCGCGGTCAAAACTGTTTTCCTTTTGACGATTTTGTTAAAACGTTAATTTTTGGCGCATTTTCTCAAATTAAACCATGACGATGAAATGATGCATCACATACACTTTTTTCATTCATCAAAACCTACAAATTACCGAACTCGTATCAAACCGCATTTTAATGCCGTTGATCGCGGTTCAACCTGCGGTATGAGGATCGCAAATCTGGTAGCTTGAGATTTAAAGTTTTGATTTAGTCCAAGTACCACCAAAATACGTGGCGAAGGTCATGATGCAATGATTTAACCCCCCGCTTGTCAAACACAACACACTAAACGCCTGTTAATTTGGCGTAATTTTAACGAAATTTAGCGTCAATTGGGTGGTGGATATTTAGAGCACAGTTAAAGGAAAAATGGTGACCCGGGGGTTCCTGGTCCTTTGCAGAAATATCTTCAAGATCATTTTGTTTTTGACAACTTTCGATTAAGGCTAGCCAAATTAGGGCCCCTCAAATGAGGGTCAGTTTGGCCAAATAAGGGTCGGCGGCACTAAATAAAGGATGCTTTTGTCGAGAAAAATATAATTGGTTAAAATAAGGGTCCTGATTTTAACATTGATACCCGCGGATATTTTTATTAGTTTTTGGCCCGTTTTTTCATTTAGCAAAAGTAAGGGTCGGTTTTTCAAGACGCAAAAGCGACCCTTATTTGGCGACCCCCGTAACCCTTACTAGTTATCCTAATAAAGTTTGGCTAGCTCAACTTTTTGAACCGTCTCGGGACTTTAATTATCTGACCCAGGGCCAACAAAACTTCAATTTGAAAAAAAAATATAAAAATAACATGGATAAGCGTCATCATACGCTTCATCCGGTTATCCGTGTCATAATATCTCCATTGAACATATTTCGGTTGTTACTAAGTATCAATATACTCAGTAACGCTTTTGCATGTTTACAGCAAACTTAGAACTATTTTGGTTCGCTTGTAATTGGCCGGAATCCTCTTATTTTAAAATAACAAAAAAAGTTAATTTTATAAGTGAGCCACGTTTTTGCAGGTAGAAGTTTGATTACATATAATTAACTTTCGAACACAAAAAAATGTCCACGTAAGAATAGCAATGTCAGCATGTGTTAAAATCTGGCACAAATAATTTTACGAGGGCTCGAGCGTTAACTGGAACATTTTTGTTGGAAAGTTTTATAAGGAAAGTGGTGAAAAATATTCACCGAGGAAAAACTTGTGATTCAAAATGTTTGAAATTGTATTTTTCAAAAGCACCGCCATAAAAAAAAGGTTTTAAAAAAATACAGGGTTTATAAGTTTTTATGAGTTTTTTAATGTTTTTATAAAATTTTATAAATTTTTTAACAGTTTTAAAAAAATTTCAAAAGTTTTTAATTGTTAAAAAAATAAAAGTTTTTTTAGAGATTTTCAAAAGTTTTTAATTGTTAAAAAACTAAAAGTTTTTTAGAGATTTTCAAAAGTTTTGTGGAAATTTTTACCAGTTTTAAAAAAGTTTTTTAAAGGTTTTTTTAAGTTTTTTTTTAAGTTTTATTTTTGGTTTTTATAGTTTTAAAAGCCACAGTTAAATAAAACACTAAGATGTCCATATGAATTTTACTTCGCAAATTAAGTTTTCCAAAAATATAAAATCGGGAAAATCACTCTAACGACTGCACAACCATATATATAGTCCTTACTCTCAATACGGACGCACTCAATAAGGACGCTTTCTTCCAATAAACTTTTTGGGGAAAAGTGTCCCGAAAACAGCCAAAAATGGACACTCTATGCCAACTGACCCCAATACGGACGCTATTTTCGAGAATAAAAAACGTCCGTATCGGAAGTAAGGACTGTATGTTAGATTTTCCTTATCTAGAACGAATAAAAAAAACGCGAGCTAGAGCCTTAATATAATTACATCGTATATTTTTTGATAATAATATAGGCATATTTTGGCATAAAACAATTATTTCATATAATTATTCGAAAAAGCAATATATCAACGGATACGGGACACTCAAATATCTGACTCGTCTGACTGCCTATTACTCTAAAGTGGATAACATGGTTCTAGCAATTAACCCTCAGGGGGCAATTAACTTATTTGGAGTGGCCATGCTCATCTAACTTCTCCAAATCCATCAAAGAAAAAAAGTGCCGAGCTTGTAAGATTTGTTTCGGATTTTTTTTTTTTCGGGGGAGATTAATCGGTGCCAAGTGACCATTTCTCAATTACTATCATTGTCGGAAAATTGACTCAATTACCAATTATACCCGCAGAAGTGCTACTAAGAATTTTTCCTTAGAATCAGTTAGGCCTGGCGACATTAAAATCACCTACTTGTCAAAAGTCCATGTAGACTGAACTCTGACTAATATTTTTGCAAAAAATGATTTACCCAAGAACCGCCGTTTATCTTATTCTAGAATACGAGAAACAAAATTTTCAAAATTAGCCACGCTATAGTCTATTTTGACCGCTTATTTTAACCGCCACGCCCACAGACCCATTTTTGACGTCACTGAGCCGACGAAGCCGTATCTAATCATTCCAATAAATGTATGTGACGTAAACTAAATCATGATTTACGTGAATTTTCAGATATAAATCTTCAACTCTTTTAATAATTGTTTGCACTAAAAATCCCGTATTTTCCCTTATCGTGGCTTTTTCAATGTTGTAAGGTAGTAATTTGTTAATTATTTCCATTTCTAAATTATAAAATCAACTCGCGAAGATAAGGGTGTAGAACTAAATGAACTTCCACTAAAAATTCAGTTTGCAAAAATATGTGACCAGAGGTTAAATCACTAATTAGAATCGGTCTAGTTGGTATTCATTGAAATTCGGGCTATTTCTGGAATTAGATATTATGTAACCCTTTTTCAATATGCTAGATTTTTTCGAACTGCCGTGACTGTCAAAATGTTACCTGTAAAATGTGAAAAAGGGTTTTTTGGGAGCAATTTAGAGTACCCTAGAGTCAATTTGAGACACAAGGTCGGAAAAAAAAGAAGTAACAGATTGACTATCGTCTCGAATGGGCGTGGCTAAATTAGCACACTAGCTAGGCATTGGCAACAAAGCATGTCAACGAATTAGAACATATAAGCCGCAGCTCATAAATAATGATGGAAACGTATTACAATTTTGGCAAACATCAGTTTTGGAATATAGATTGGCTGTTCAACTTCAGCAACGTTTTGGGTCGAGAAAATAAGGAAAACTTAACCTTTGAACACATACCCCTCACAGGAAAAAACTAGATAGAATTCCAATAATTAA
>SCLG01000129.1:56808-67866 GCA_004367875.1 Oikopleura albicans
ATTTAACAAATATGGGGTGAGATCACTCACGTTAGCATTTTTGGCCACGGGAGAATTTCACAATATTATTTTCCAAAATAGTCGAAACTTATCGATTAAGGCATCGACCATGCCGCATGGACACACGTATTGTCAAACTTCGAGTGCGTTGTCGCACCCTTCATAATCGTGTAATCGAATTTAAGGCCAGACTTAAATTGAATTTTCTCTCAACAGATTTTAGGTGAATAAATTACGAACAAACATCGAAACATTAAACAAAAAATTTATTGAATGCAAATTGAACGTTTTTTTGTTTTTGGAAAATAAAATAAAATTTGTCAATTTGGCTCGAACGTTGTTTTACATGCTCCATGAGATCACCGATGTACAAAAAACGTGGAGTTTTCCCCCATTGTTATTCCCATGGTGGTAACTATTTTGAAGAATTTTCTCAATTCGGAGAAATATCGTGCTATTTCTCAGTTCGATTTCACAATATTTAGTCTCTTGTTCAAAAACTTGGTGATCGCCGGCCCTCTCTTTATTAATAGTAAACCGCTGCTTAGTTGGCGGGCGGCCCGCCGCGGACCCTTACTTGGCAACCACCCTATTTGAACTTTCCACATAATGTTCATTCTGTATGTCATATACTGTCTATGACAATATGTCACAGGATCTCCTTACGGGTTATAATTATCTTCTTGTAACATATACCCGTTAATCAGTTATTTTAACACTTTGGCCAAAGCGTATAATAAATTCCAATTATCTAACCAAACGTCCTACCCAATTATCTTAACACTTTTTGAGCTAAAATTTTGTTCAGATAACTGTTTATATGGTGTTTAAACCCCTAACCAGTTATGTTAACACTTTTTGGACCAACACGTATCGCAAGCTTCGATTATCTTAGAGAAGAAAAAATAAGTCCTGTCCAATTATTATGTTTTCTTCTCTTACCAAAAGTGCTACCCAATTATTTATTCAAAATTCAATTATCTTGACAGTTTTTGAGCAATACAGTTGTTAAGATAACTGGTTAGGTGGTGTATGTCACGTTTTAATTCAAAAGTTTACCTAAAAAGAGAACTTAATGTGATAGTACTCACGTGGAATCTGATGTTTTCCTATAGTGTTTTTGTATGCAACCTAAATTTTAATGACTCATGGATTATGTAGTTGGAATATGTATGAAATAAACATAAAAACAGCGCACAATTTGTATGCAGAGTTAGATAAGGGCTTCTTCAGATATTACCTCTAAACCTCCAGTTTGTTATTTAACATGAATTCATTTTTAAGTGAGGCCATACGTATTGAATTTGCAAAGTGAACGTGCTATACATCTCGACTGTTTTTAACGAAAAACGCATATTATAACAAAATTGTCTAATTTAATGGTGCTCCATTTGTAAGGTTTTGTTCGCCAGTTAAAGACATATTTAGCGAGTTCGCGGATTGGACCCACAAACTCTAACTTTGTAACAGGGCTCGGCATAATTCATAAAAAATGAGCTGGCTTAGACTGGCCTGTCTAGTTCCAAACTAGAAATACAATTACTCGGACGGGCCTCTCGAGCTAAAAGTAAATATGAGCTGTCTCGGACTGGCTTAGGTAGTTTTTTTAGGTTGCACAAAAAAACGCAATGGACTTTTTGAGGGTTAAAATTATCGGAATCAAAAAACTCAAAAAACAAAAAATATCTTTATTTTATCTTACGTCGCCTGGTGGAGCCCGATTTTTTTATTTTTAACCCTTAACCCCCAGAAATTAATCTTTTAAACGTAAAAATTTTAAGTTAAAATTGTCGGCTTTTTGATAGAGTTTTTGTAACAAAATTGTTATTTTGATACGTTAAATAAAACGCACAAATAAAATTTAAAAATTCATTATTACCGCCAATCCATATCCTATACCATACCCAATTAAAATTTCTGTTAACTTAACCACTGCGTGCCTCATAAATCTATTTCTAACCGTCGTCGGTTTTTCGTTTTTTTTTCTCAAAAAACTACCTTAACCTCTCGACCAAAAAAAAACATGAGCTAGCTATAGCAGGCCAAACCAANCTAATTTTTGTTTACTAAGATATCCGCCGCCACTTGAGGTGCTAAAACTACAAAAATAAGTTGTCAATACTCCCACAGATTTTATCACAGTTACTTTGTCGAAAATAACTATGTCAACATTATGGTCTAACCATAAATGATGATCCATAATAATATCGCGATAACAACGTTGTGCATACAGTAATTTTCACCCAATTCGACGCAATTGGACATTTTCCCATATGCGAACGTTTAATTGACATTTTAATGATACTATCTTCAATTTTACATGCTACTATAAACATATCTAAGCCATCTTGAAATAGTTTGGGCCTTCTCAGTAGACCAGTTACCTAATGGCGGGCCCCAGGCTTCATGAGGATAGACTGTCCACGGTCGAAAACGAAATTTTTGCTAAAATAATTTCAATTTAAGTACCACTTATCTTAACAAAGTTGGCTCGTCTTGAATCTTTTTTAATGGAAACGTGTCGCGATTTCCGATTATCTTGCCACACGCCTTACCCAGTTATCCTGACAAAATTCAACTTTATACAGACTTTTTTAGCAAAGAGGCTGTAAACATAAAGGATTAGGTGAATGGACAAAATATCATTTCTGGGTCGATAAAGATACCTCTCTTATAAAAAAAATGCCCAAAAAGTGACGAAAAATCGCTTGTTTTACGCACACTGCGCTGTTATGTTTTTATCCGGTACCTCTTTTTCCCGCTGAGTTCCGTTATTTTGCAGTATTTTTGATAAAATACACCGCCAGCGCGTTTATCCGGTAACATTCTCCTTCCAACCTTACTGGATAAACACGCAGGTTGTCGGATTAACGCACGAGCGGGCAAATTGGCCGGGTAATGGGCCAGATAAAGTCGCAAGCGGTGTACCAGGTTGCATATGGGATCAAGGAGAGCACCAATATTTAGAATATGTCATTTCCACCATTAACAGCCTAGTGGGTTGCCAGCTGGCTTGTTACACAATTGTGCACAACGCGTAACACACAAATATTTGGAACGTGACAACTAAACAGATGCCGTATTGTGGGTGGTATCAGGTGCGACTACATGTTCCATATGATGTTTCAAAAGGTCATCACGTTATACAATCAATCATTATTACTATAACCGTTACATTATTGATAGAGCAAACGTTCTTCAAATGAATTTTTTCGCTGAAAAACAAAAACAGAATGTGACACTACGATTTGGGGTAAACATATTTGGTGGTGATGTGGCTTTTTTTCTGCGCAAAATGTGTGTGTCTTATTTGGATGCGTTGTACTTAACAAAGCTAACATCATCAATTTTTAGTTAAATCTAGTCAAATTGCATGTAGTACACTACCACAGTGTTTTGCACCGTCAATAACGTGCATTTTATCACATAAAAATTTAATATGACTGTAATCAGTAGCTTCAAAGAAAATCAATATATGGCATTAAAATGTGACAAAACGTAAAAAAAAAGTAAAGAACAAAGTAAGAAAAACTAAAAAAAAGAGTTAAAAGTTTTTTGTGTGGGTACCCTAGGCTTGGCTACGAGTAGGTTGGAAGGCGTGCGCTGATTGGCCCGTCTCCTCTCTTCCGATTCTCTTTAAGGCTTTAAGGCTTCCGATTCTCTTTAAGGCTAATAGTGCTACGCGGTTTTTAGAGTGTGTCCTTATATAATCTATCTTGACGGAAATAATTGTTAAAGTATATCTCGAAAAATGGTTTCATATTTAATTCCGCGCGTTTTTCATGTTTTTTTTTTCTAATAATAACTTATTCTCTGGTACGTAATAATGATTTATTTTCGGCATGAAGATGATATTTCCCCAAAATATTGTTTTTGTTGGGCAGTTGGACTTTGAAAAAATATGTTTTTATTTGAGTAATAACGTCATTTTGGATCTTGACTGGGTGCCTCGTATTTGGATAGGTGACTGTATATATCTTATTAAATTTTTTTAAAGACAAATTTACTGTAAACTGGCTTCATGTTGTTGTTGTTGTTTACATTTAAAAACGCCTACTGTATTGAAATCATATAATTTCGCAGAAAAAACTTTCTACGTACGAGCCACGTTAGGCCTCGACTACGTCGTTTATTCCCATATATCGCTCATATAATTTTACCCAAGATTTATCCAGAGCGATTTAGGGATTTGATTTCATGATTTATGGTACGTTTAACTCTTGTGAACGCGATTAAATCTGGCTTTAATTCAACCCCTGTCACATTTGGGTTCCTGTGGTATGGTTAAAATCTATTTCGTTTAGTTATTCATTCAATTATTTCTTTGACAGCATCAGAATCGTAGATAAGGTTGGAATATTAAATAAAAAAACGCCAAATTAAGTTAATTCATGAACAACCGATTTTTTTTTGTATGAATTATTAAAAGTCATATCATGACCTAAATTAGATTTGAAATTAAAGACAGTTAAAGAAAAAGATTTGTTAAATCAAATTTTCTTAATCGTACCGATATTATAAACTAGTAGTGTTTTTACGAAGAATTTAACAGTAATTTCAGGGTTAAGGGTATTTTGGCCAAAATCTTGTATTTTAGGTGTTTTTTGCGACCACAAAATTAGTCGCCAAGTCCTGTGCAAAACAGCAGTTCGCGACCATTTAGTCGCAAAGTCACATTACGAACAACACTTGGCGCCAAATGGTCTTTTAGACAAGAATTTGCGACCACTTTTATGATCGCCAAAACTCTCCAAAATCTCTAAACGAAAAAAATACAAATAAGCAATATTAATGATTGAAAGCGAATGGAAATTGTTTCGTTATTTTAACTTCCAACCAGTATAAAGTCGAATATATTATTTTATCTATCAATCTTACTAAACTTGCTTAATTCGTTTTAGTAGACTCCAGACTTAGCTGTTAAGTCAGAAAAAAATGTATTGATTCAACGTTCTCAGGATGCCTTCACGTTCCCGGTCATCTTATCGTAAATTAGAAGTGGCGATAAAAACTCTTATCTTATTTCTTTTCGTGACCAAAATCCATCCTGCAAATATTTTTTAACGCAAATGAAAACATTCGTTCGACTTTTAGATTTACAGGGAAATGTTGTCAAGCCGTTTCACAGACATACTAGAAAAAGATTGAGTAGAAAAAGTTAAAACAGACCCCTTTTGCGCTTATCAGGCCGGTCTCTCATTGGATATGCATAGTCTATGCTGCATAGATAATAAAAATTGGGTATTGCGCAATTCCCCGCTCGTCCGGTTATCAGCCGGTCTCTCATTGGATATCCATAGATAATACCAAATTGGTATTGCGCAATTTTCCGCTCGTGTGCTCATCAGACCACCGTGTTTTGCATATTTTCCAGCTATTCCGCCTACGCCCTTGGGGTTTATCAGGCGGCCTTAGAGTTTATCAGGCCGGTTTTGGCAGGCAAAAGTGGCCTGATAAGCCCTGAGACGGTGTATTTGATTAACTTCGATTTCAATTATTTAACCAAACGCCCTACAGCATTGTGTAATCTCAGCACCGACATACGGTAGTCCAAGTAATTTTCCGACGTATCATACTGTACGAAAACTGTAATTGTGCATATGTGTCACATTTTATTAGTCACAAAACAATTGTCTGATAAGTCAGTTTAACCCGAACAAGACCATTTTTCGTGTAATGCACGTGCGCAATTTCAACTTAATTACCGGTCCTTGTGACGAACCGACATGTGTTTTAACGGAGATAACGATTACGGTATTAAAATAGCGTCGAATCTTGAACAAGGCTTTGCAGCCTATTATTACGATGACGTAATTATGCAATGCATAATAGAACGATTAAAACACACAAATTACTACTCCACATCAACACAATATTGCATCGAATAAAATTGACTATTGCTTTAAATTTCTTATCAAACAAGTTATTAAAACAACGGTAGATCGCAAACAGAGGGGTCTCATATTGAGGGCCAGAATTCAAATAACGGGAAACTTTTAGCAAAAAATTCAAACTAAAAGACGCTTGTTATCGAAAAAAAAGGTTAAAAACATCAAATTCACAAGCAAATTTCCAATTTAGGGACAAAAATGGACTTGGGTAAAAATACCGAACTTTCCTTTAATGTGAGGCTCCCTGTACTGTTTATGCTAATGTTAGCTTGTGTTAGAAAAAGTCTCATTTTTGCGTCCAATTTGTCGTTATCCACTTTTGATTTTCTCAACATTTGACGTTCTCCCCCATTTACCTTTTCGCCGATTTCGATCGATTTTTTCAGTAAAAATACTATTTTAAAAATGACATCTTTCCATGGATTCAAAATTTCATCGGATTAGACTTTATCCATTTTGTTCTTTGGACCTATTAATCTTTATCCTCTTTTGAATTTCGCAACATTAACATTTTTCATTTGTTGTTCGTTCCACCAATTAATCTTCATACCAACTCAGTCGGTGATTAAAAACACACATATTTGTCACACGTTAAGGACGGGTATGACGTGTTGTTTACAAACATGACGTGTTAGAAAAGTTCTCATAACTGGCCCACGACAGATTCGGGCATTGGTTTATTGACGATAAGTATTGTCTTTTACACAACTATGTACAAATATCACTTGTATATTCACAATTTACTTGATGAACCATATACCGATTTGCATAATCCAAATCAAATCGGTGCCCTTATAACCCGTTTTTGTCATTCTGGCTCGCTTGAACTTTTCCATCAACCCAAATATTTGTTACTATTCGGTAGGATGGGCAGACGCGTCCAAAGTGTCAGATATGCAATTACGTCAATATCTAGAATTGAAATTTTTCGGTTGAAATCGCGAAAACTTGGGCTTGGCCGCGAAATTGTGGTTTCTCACTTTTTTTTCTCGCTTTCAGTTGAGATGAGTTGGAAGACCTTATTTGTTACGCGTATGGTTGACACAACCACACTGTTGTCTTGATTTTTGGTTCAACCAATCTTATGGTTATCAAGAATGTTTTTGTTGACCAAAGTAAATTTATTAGTATACTCACCTCGTCTGGCCGATCGACTTAAATGAGCTGTCCTAGGTCCAGGTTGATAATAATAAAAATGTGTTATCCTTGCCAGGTCTTTGGAGCTCTCAAACTTTAATGAACGGTCCACGCCTGATCTTTCGAGATCCTTAACTTGGATGAGCTGGTCTAGTCTCGGCTGCCCAGCTCACGAAATCTGAAAATTTTTAAGGTTGAATGTTCTTCCTGTCACTTTTTGCATATTCAACAGAAGTACTTTTCAATTTGTATGCCCGTTTCCAAATCAACTACACGCAAAAACCACACAAGTATTATCTACCCGAGTAAGACTGGCACAAGTTCCGCTGCCCGGAAGTGAAGGAAAATGCGTCGGACAGCAATTTTTTAATGACTATACCACTGTTTCGATTATTGTGGCCATATGGGTTTTTTGTTATACAATATATGACGTGCATTTGTGTATCAATTATTTGGTATGAATCAAAGAATTAATAGTGGCGAGGAATTACGAAAAACGGAAATTGCGTTACGGAATTACGAAAAACCCGTGTATTGTCCAATTCGGAGTTTTTCCAAATTAGGTTTTTGCATAATTCAATTGTATATAGAACCTCATGATCTGTGCAGTCAGAAGGTCTTTTTAAATGCTTTTGGGATCATAAGGTTTTCCATTACATTTATACCGGTAAAATTTCCGAAATTTACGTTTTGACCACAAAACGAAAAATTGGATAGAGCGTACATGCAAATTGTGAAATTTTGAAGCTGAAAAGATAATCATGTAACGGAACTGTTCCATGTAGGAAGAAGAGTATTGGACCCTTATGGTAAGATAACAGGCTAAGGCCCCTATAGGGATGTGGTTAAGGGTAGCATTTTAAAAATAACTGAGCTCATATTTGCCATTTTATGTTTCAAAATAGTTTTTTACCAACACAGCCAAAATATAAATCTACTGACCCGATTTGAATTTTCCATTTAGTGATTATTTATTTTGGGAGTAGTACTAACACGTGTCGAATATGTATTCTCCCACTTGAACAAATTGACGGCCAAAGTTTAAAGGTTAAAACTGTGCTGACGACGGCGCCGGTACCGTACTTGTGTTTATTTATTTGGGCCCGGAGTGATTTGTTCCAATATTGAAGCAAAAAAAAAGTCGGGACCGAGTGGGACGCAAAAACAGAAAACGACGTGGGCCGTGTTCAAAAACTGCTTTAATATGCATGAGAGCTTTTGTTCTCTGATCATTTATTGTGACAATATTGGATCGTCGTTTATGCCTAGTTTGATACAGTTATCCCATCTTAGCTCTTCGGCCCGCGAAGTTTTCATAATAGCGACTTTTTTTTCTATCAGTCAAAAATAATATTTTCCGTGGTGATTGTTAGGCAGCTTTCGACTGAAAAACACTAATGATTAGTAACAATACCGCAAAGTAATTATCTATGTTAGAATTTGTATTTTTATTGACTAATTTCGTAGAAGTTCAAATCTGAAGAAAAAATCTCAGACAAATAGGAACATTTTCCCGTGTAGGTGGTAAAATACGTTTTAATTATCCATAAAGTTTAATACACAGTTCAATTGGGAGCAAAAAACGTGTGCAAGGAGTGGTGTAGTGAAATCATGTGTTTTGTGGTTATATCGACCTAAAAGTGTCCATGGGTGGTTTGAGAGCCGTAAAGAGTCTCGGACTGACTCCAAAAATTTTTATTTAAACTTTAATTTGCTAATAGTGCTAATAGCATATTACCGTTTAACAGTAAGCAGATAATATAAATAGTGTCCCTTGTTATGAAGTTCCCTTGTTATGAAGTAGCCTATGGACCTTTGGTATCAAATACACATCTACTAACTAGTGATGACGCCACAATTTTTTTTTCCGAAACGGAAATTGAAAAAAATGACCGTGAGTTTTAAACCTCAGTTTAGTAAATTACCGCTAGTAGTTAATTAGTGGTCAAGCAGGCTCAAACGCCTCAATACACTGTATTGAATACATTATTATTGTTATAAATTCTTTATTATTTTGGGTTTATATGGGGCCGGAGCGAGCGGCGGCGGGAGTTTGGGCACCCGTAATTGTGGCTTTAAGCCAAGTTTTTGCGCAGTATTGACGTCAATGGCAATTGACGTCAATTACGGGTGCCGAAGCAAAACATTTTTATACACTATACAAACAATAAACTTTATAAACCAACAATTGTCTAGTAATATATTACAATTGGTGACTGAAGTGGGATTCGAACCCACGCCCCCGGAAAGACAAAATACACCAACACACACAACAACACAAACTACACCAACTACACCAACACACACAACAACACAAACTACACCAACTACACCAACACACACAACAACTACACAAACAACACAAAATACACCAAATACACCAACACACACTACTACACCAACCCCGGTACATGGTGCACCCATTGTCAGCGCAGCAAACGACATACCAACAACGAATACCATTACCACAACTACTGCACCAACACACTACATATAAGAACCTGTTAATATTTCAACCCTCTCATAGTATTGATAGCATACTAGAAAACTTGTTTTCCCTGGACAACATGTTTTCGCCGGACCTACCGTCTAATATGACGACAGCGGAAGCAAATTACAGCTTCCAAAGAGTTCCACGGCCCACTTTGTTAAGATTTCATGGCCAAAGCTTTTCCTTTCCCGGGCAGTTACTTAGTAAAGGAGGGCTCCTATATATATTAACCCGCACAGACATAAGAGGTCAACAAGGCCACATTTTTACATTATCAAATGCCATTCGGTGTTACGGCCGATCAGGTGTCCTGGTCAGTGGGGTTGACCACTCCGCGGCCTTTTTCTGGGTCATAAATGGGCACGAACCAATTATTAACTTAATGGAGGCTGAAGTCCTCCCCGCGGCCAGTGTACAATATTCATTGTATCCGGTGGCGGCCCTGATCATATGCGACTTCCCTCACGAGAAAGTTCCGCGGGTGATAAGGGATGGGTACATGTAAAAATAATTAACCCATCACCCGCGGGACTCCTCGGGGGAAGTCCGATATGATCGGGGCGTTTTTAGTAAATTTAGATACACCACCTGACCATCTGACTTAACACCATTTGGCTTAACATTTTGCATTTGACTCAACAGTTTGCCTTTGACTTAACAGGTTGGATTTGACTTAACAATTTTTTCACCGCAATTTGTCCGCCCACGCCCTTCCTACATAACTTAACAAAATTCAAGTAAATTAACGGAAATCAAGGAACCCAACACTTTTTTTTTTGAAATGTTTTGTTAATTTACGTACAAACATGTTTAAAATTTGTAATTGTTTTCCTTTTTTTTGTTATTTTCTTTCTATTTTTTGGAGAAAGAGGATAATGTTATAAATTCTTTATTATTTTGGGTTTGTATGAGGCGGCGGGAGTTTCGGCACCCGTAATTGTGGCTTTAAGCCAAGTTTTTGTGAAGTATTGACGTCAATTACGGGTGCCTAAGCGCTCGCGGGCGCGGCTCCGGGGCTATATTAACTCGTTTTTTTTGACTAACCCCTAATCAAAACATTTTTATACAGTATACAAACAGAGATCGGCACTCGGGTTAACTCGGGTATTACCCGTACCCGACTCGGGTAGAGCACG
This sequence comes from Oikopleura albicans, assembly GCA_004367875.1. Lineage (NCBI taxonomy): Eukaryota > Metazoa > Chordata > Appendicularia > Copelata > Oikopleuridae > Oikopleura > Oikopleura albicans. The sequence continues at coordinate 67,464 of SCLG01000129.1, forward strand.
GGTTGGGTAGCCATTTTTTAGCCAATAAACTTTATTAACCAACAGTTGTCTACTAATATATTACATTATATTAACAAAAAAAAGTCTAACTTTCCAGGTTATTTGTCAACTTTTTAGTGGTTCAAAAAAATAACACACAGCTGGAATCATTAGACCGAGTTCTATCACTTCAAGCCTTTCTATTTTTTCCTCAATATGACCGCAAGTTCGATACCTCCTGCAAATAAATAACATTTTTCCCATCCTATGTTACATAGGTTGTGTGTTAGTCTATTTGTGCGCTCTACCGGACACCTACATTTGAAAATGATTTTCACAAAATCTTCCGTAGTTTATTTGAGATTTATTTTGAAAATACTCAATGACTATATATGACTAGTTTGTTAAACTTATCCCATCTTAG
>SCLG01000129.1:86187-107960 GCA_004367875.1 Oikopleura albicans
AAAAAAAATGAACGGGTTTCAAACAAAATACTACATGATATTGTACTTGAATTTGATAAGTTACGACTCGTAACCTGAAAGTTCAAATCATAATAATGACGCGAGGGCTCAACGATAATCCGTATCTCAAATATTTGATAACAAATTACCCGATCATCGAGGCAAAATTGGATAAAAAAAATAGTTGGATATTATCAATGTCGGAAATTCCATTATATAGCTTCCACATCGGACAAAAAATCGTGATGCCTTCTAAACGCTGCTGATTCAGTGAAAAAATTAAACCTGGGTTATTTGAGGAAGTTTTAATTGAAAAAGTCGACCTTTATTAAAAGTGCTTTTAGGAACGTTTACTGTTCGCGCAGCAGAACTGGCCGCGTAACCTAGTAACGTGAAACAACAAGTAACAATTTCTTCTTCTTTTTTGTTGCATGGATAATCAGACAGCGCTACCAACCTTATATTTTACTATCAAAAAGTTATTTAAACCTACTAAGTTATGTGTACAAAATTCCGTTTTTTGAACTTGAATGAAGTTCAATTTTTCAAAGCCCTACCCAATTATGTCAACAGTTTTTCACTATGTTAACATGCACTTCTTAACCAGTTATCTTAACAGCAGTTATCTCATCAAAGTTGGGTTATCTCAACAATTTTTCAAGCGAAAAAATCGCCCTACTCAATTATCTTAACAATCGCCTGCGCACTATCCAGTTGTTTCAGTAGTTTTCCGTTATCGTAACATTTTTATCCGGGTAACACTTTTTTCTTATCAATGTTTTTTTGTGATCACGTCTCTTGAGCAGAAGCGGCCTTACGTTCACTTTTTGTTTCTCAAAATCAAGCAGATTTATAACCTTTTCGCAACCAAAAAGACCCTGATTTATTATTATCCCATTTTAGATTTCATAACTTTTATTTTGTATACTTTAGCCTCATGTTTTGCAACTCTCCACGAATCGACGCTGTGCCAAACCAAAACCAACCGCCCAAAAAACCGCCGTTTTGTTCAATTTAGGGTGAAAAAAATTTGCTGCACTCATTTCCGCAAATGGTATTTTGATACGGGGGGAACAAGACGTTATCACTCGAACGTTAACGCTTTTCTTATACTTTTTTTTTTGCTCTCGCTTTTTTTGGCATTAATCTTTTGACTTGATGCGGTTGAGCTATCAGTCACCTCAAACATCCAACGACTAGCCGCGCTTTATGAGCTAATTCGGCTAAGGTAGATCAACTTTATGGCCAAAAATCTCAGAAAAAAAAAATCAAAGACAAAATCAAAATAGAACTTGACTTTGATGCAGATCATACTAAACGAAGTCAAACCCGATGGTTACAAAAATAAAATCAAAATTTATGGCCAAAGTTTTCGATTTAAGGAGCCTCAAATTACCAGTCTTTCCGAAGTTACGTAAAATTATTGCACTTGAGCTCTCTGCTTACAATCATTCAAAATTTATTAAACATTTTTTTGTTTTTTTTTGAACGAACATCGCTATATCATATAACCTTTATGACTACCGAAGCAACATTTATCAAAAACAGTGTTCATATACGCTACCTATTTACGTAACTTAACACCCCGTAACATAAAAAAAATTCACGTAACTAAACAAAATTCATTTAACTTAACAGTTTTGTCGGTTTTGAACCAAAAAAAGGCTAAATTCACGTAACTGAACAATTTTTCACGAGTTTTTCAGCACTTCCACCTACGCACTACCCATATAACTTAAGAAAATCCACGTAACTTAACACCTTTTTTCCAAAAGTTTTGTAGGTAGGTGGTGTACTGGTCTGAGCTCATTTCAGGCGCGTTTTCAACATGATAACATTTAACTGCCATTAAACAATGTTTCGTATATTTGAGAGGCGAAAGCTTAACTGTGAAAAAAGTCGGTAGTAGCCCTTCTGCGAAATATTTCTTCAAAGATGGAAAATCGACCTTTTCAGAATCGTAACAGTTTTGCTCTACCTACGTGTCAAAGTATTTAAACTGGGCTAAGGGCATATACTCGCGGCTTTGGCAAAACTCAAAACCATTAAAAAAAGTTACGTCATTCGACAGCCAAGATGACCGCTGACTTCCGGCGCTGGCCCAAAACGCATTTGTTTTTGTGCTTTTTTTGGTCATCACAAAAGTTTTTGATGGTTCGCTTTTTTACGTTGGTGTGAAATTTTCAATTATGAACTCGAAAGGCAAAAATTGGAATCGCCACAAGTAAAAAACGGCACCGGAAGCATGGCTGACGTTCGAGAACCCACACCGGAAGTCTTACTTGAATGCCATTCAATACTTAGCCAGGAAATATTTTCCCTTGTTTGACTTAAATGTGAAATTTGGAATAAAAATGGGTTTAAAACGAATTTGTTCCATGCGATAATTGTTAGTGTTTAGAACACTTTTTATAACATATTTTGACAGTACAAGTTGCTTTTTATAATATTTTAAGGGTGGTAGGGTCGATTTGTTTACAAATAAAAAAAAATTGTTTTACCGTATTGCATACGTATAGTTCATTCCAGGTTATGTTTGAAGGTATAATGAATGAGGTCAAGTGCAAAAAAATTGATTTCCAAAAAAAATTATAGAAATTTTAGAAATTCCCAAGCTGATATTATGTATGCCCTGTCTCCAGAAAGCGTTTCTTTTTTGCATTTTTTTGTAAACAAATCGACCCTACCACCCTTAAAGCCTAAAAATCATTTCTTTTCAATAATTTCAGAAGAATTTTTGTCAGGTTCTAGAGTTTTTTAATTTAGTTTTTAGCAATTTTGAGGAGTGTATATCATATCGACTCGCAACAACTGACTTCAATGAAAAATGTATTAAAAAATATATTAAATATGACATATATCTCATGCTATATGCAATGCATATGTGATTGGTATGGATCAATGTCAGAGCGACCGGTATAAACATTGCAAGACGGTTGATTCACGTGCGATACTCTCATTCGGAACTCTTTTCTAACATTCGTATCTGTCAAGTTGTATTAGAACTGAATTTATAATATCACCGTTCAGAATACTTGTGCTATACAAATTGTACACTAGAATTCGTAATAAGATTAGTGCCGCAATTATAAGAAATTGCATGATTTGCTAGATGCTTCACTATGAATTCAAATTTTACTTTTTCGCGGACCAGAGTCCCATTTATAGATGAAACCTACCCCCTATGCGCAGGTATGTTGCCGAAATTACTTCGACTTTTTGCGCCTACAAATTCTGCAGTTATATTGCAAGTTTTTCGAAAATAATTTTGCAACATAATTGCGAATAGGGTGTACACTGTACACCAGAGCTCGGCCAAAATTTTTCAAAAGGGGAAAAAGCCAAGCCAAGCCAAGCTAATGAAAATGTCTGGCTTTGGCGGGCCCTGGTGTACACCACCTTCGGTATTAAGTTGCGACCTGTTATCTTTCATATTTTGTTTGGACCAATTTTCCAAGAACATCTGTATTTCTGTATAACACAGATCTGACTATAATTTAAGCACTGTGCTGTTATCTTTCAGATGTTCCCGTTTGCTTCGGTGTCTTGCGGATTCTTTCATGCGAATGTTGCACGATAACTGGACAGGGGTGTATATAACTTACTTTAATTGTTCTTCCATTACATAGTATTTTTTTTTTTCGTTAATTCGTACTAAAGCGTTACTTTTTAATATTTTAGATCAAAACGCGTATGCTTCAAAATCATAAAAAAGATACTAGCGTGTAGAAAAAAGTGTGACCGAGCAAATTTCGCTTGTAGGTTTAAAACAGTACTCGCTCGTATTTATTCTACGAACCGCGTCGAGTTTCGGGACAAACTGACCACCCACACCAGTATTTTATTATCCACGCTGTATACAAATGATTGCTCTTTTTTTTGACCAAAATTGCAATTATAAATGAACTTTCTCGACTACTCTATCTACTAGACGATGTAGTTTTTGGCTGATTTAATCAGAAAATCGGCGATGAGCCAACTGTACAAGTTCTACGATGTTTGTACAATATAAACAATATGTAGCATAGATAACTTGAAAAATGAACAATTATTTAGAACAATGAAAAAACAACTCGAAAAATATACAATTCGATGACCGAATACGAACGGAATATAAAAAATACAACATATTACTAACATTTTTGATTTGAAAGCCGCCAATTGATCACATTAAGTTATAGTTGAGCGAGTTAACGGGCCCAACCGGATAAGGTCGAAACCATAAATGGTCGAAAAATAAAAAGTCGAAATACAGAAAAGGTCGAAACCTGAATTCGACCTTTTCAGTGCTTCGGCTTTTTTCCGGTTGCGCCGGTTTACGGTATACCGACAAAAAAATTTTTATTCGCGATACGTTTTGGTCCAAAAAGTTTTAAGATAAATCAACTTTGTTAAGATAACTGATAAGGGGTGTACTTACCTAAGCGGCTGAACTAGCCCCTGAAAAGATTACAAGTTTGTGGCACAGGTTTTTAGGTGCTCAAGTACAACAATGCCTCTGCAAATTTAGCACCTTAAAATAACGCCCAGTGCGCGCTCGTTTTCCGGTGCTACAACATTTTCCCGTGTTTTATGCTGTTTTATTAAATTGGATACGTTTAGCTGAAATAAATATCGAAGCGGTTCCCCTGAAAAGATTGCAAGTTAATGGCACAAGTTTTGACGTGCTCAAGTAGAAACCAGGCGAAAACACACAGATCGATACCGTACGTACGGTACAAAAAAAAACAGCTCGAGTCAGCAACGTCGACCTTTACGTCAACCTTCGTTCTGAAATTCACTTGAAATAAAATAAAAACACCAAAACATAAAAGAAAAAAAATTGAAATTTTATTTGAATTGTACACAGAAATAGTGGATGACAGGTTGTATTCAAAATGAACTAAACACGTTTTTAAGCCCCTTTTTGAATTTAATCGATCGATCCATCGCGCATTGGAATCTAAAAGGTCACGAATTTGCGCCCAACATTTTCTATTTAAAATAAAATAGAAAAAACGATTTAGACAAAAATAGTAATCGTAGAGCTGACATTTGAAAAAATCACTTTTGACGTTTGAAATATCTGTGTTTTAGGGTGTCCATCATTTCATTTTTATTCAATTCGATTCTTTTCGTTACTCAGTTTAAGTCCACATTTCCTCAGCCCTGAAAAAATTCTTTGTGATTTTCTTCGGGACTTTCTTTATGACTTTTTTGTGACCTTCTTTGTGAATTTCATTTTAACTTTCTTCGTGACTTTCTTTGTGACTTTCTTTTAGACTTTTTTGTGACTTGTTTTGTGACTTGTTTTGTGACTTTCTTCGTGACTTTCTTTTTGAATTTCTTTATGACTTTTATTGTAAGTTTTTTGTGATTTTCTTGGTTACTTTCTTTGTGATTTTTTGTGTCTTTCTTTGTGACTCTGAAAACGGAACGTAACATTCAGTGTGATTTCAGTCTTTTAAATCATAGGATAGTTGGTATAATTTGGGCCCCAATAACTTTTTAGTTACAAATTATTGTACAAATTTCATGCCCAGTTGAACTCACGAACACCCTACCGCATACTTGATTTATTATTGTCAATTCTGTTGTGTTTTCGCTGGTCAATCAACTGGATTACGTCGCAAATCAACGAACATCGGTCACGTTTCGGACGTTCTTTTGCAATGCAACTTATATGTTGTCAATGAATTTTGTTCAGTTCATAAAAAAAGCAAATGTTAAAACAATTTATATGTTGCATTGCACCATTTGCCGGAAATCAATGTCAACCGTAGTTTAACCTTAGGATCAGCCTTGGCATGAAAAGATTTCTTTAAGTTTATAAAGATCAACATGAAAATATTAGAAAATCAGTGATTAAAAATTATATCAACTTTTAACTTATTTTATGATGTATACCGTATGGGGACGCTCAGGATGTGTGGTTGATGTCAGAATAGCGTTACAAATCATAGGAAAATCTCCTCATACGGTATATGCTACGAGTACAGTAGTGGAAACCTTATCGCAACACTTCCACATCCCAAACACTTTTACGATATGGATATTTTTCCGGTAAGGGGCATTTTAATTTTGCTAAAAACTGTTAGAATTTGAATATTTTGTTATAATTTGAAGTGTTACGATTTGGTTTTCACAATTTTATTCAGAACAAGAAATCACACAAACAGTAACAAAATTAGTAAACGTTACCGCTTTTCAGTGTTAATTATTTTTCAGGGATTTTTTTATGAAAATTAAAAAATGGAATAAAAACGTAAAGAAATAGACACACGGATCCTACTAAACGTGTTTATGTAAATACATCAAACCATAACTAGGCACTTGGAGTCCAACTATTAGACGGAAAAAAAACTTTGAACTTGTGGGCCAAGTGCGTTTTTCAAGATATTTAGAAAGTATATAAAATTAGAACTCTTTGTTAGCCCACTTGGAAGCAGTGACCCCGAAAGGCTGCTGATTAGGAAATCCGCATTCATCTTGATCAAAACTCGCGATTCATCGTTTTCTTTTATATTTTGACTAAAAATTGATTAAATCGTCATTATTAAGTTTAACTACTGTAGGGTAGTTGCAGTAATCATTTATATCTTATTTTTTCCGAAAAAACGCGTTAACAACGAAAATTGGACGTTTTTATAAGTCATGGTCATTGTATTTCAGATGTAGAGTCCTTACTTCCAATACGGACGTTTCTGATTCTCAAAAATAGCGTCCGTATTGGGGTGAATTGTTTTTAGAATGTGCTGATTTTTGGTGTACAAGGGTTCTGAACGCCTTCAAGAAATTTTCTCGGGGCGTAGAGACCGAATTTCCGAACAGCTTTTGATTTTGGAAATTTTTTGGTCCGTTAGGGGCCCTTTTGAAGTTGGAAATTTCCGTCCGAGTACCTTGAGTTTCAAACAAATTAAATTAGAACTCTTTGTCACCCCACTTCATACAGTACCTCGAAATGCGTCTGATTAGAAACCTCGCATTCATCTTGATCAAAACCCGCAATTCATCACTTTTTTCTGTTATTTCGACTCAGCTTTAATCCCCTCAGTACCCATTTTTTTCAAAATTACAAGGGAAATGCTTCATATTTCGTAGCCACTTTACTCTTATCTGGCTAAGCCTTTTTTGAATGTGTGTTTGTGTATGCGTGTGTTATAAATTTTCGTATTTTTATTTTGAAAAATGCGGTCAATTTGACAGTACGCGTATTGTCGAGATTGTGTTGACGTCGAACGTGTGAGGTCAGACCGGGGAAACGCACGGTACACGTATTAAAACAATATTGTTATCTCGAGGGGGCTTCGATGGCCGCAGACTCATCTTCGTCGTTCTTTTTTACTTTGGCCGAAGAAAAAACGACTTGAGGCCGGAAGAACCGTTCAGAATCATCTGTTATTTCTATTACGTCTCCCAAAAGATGCATTTTACCCCCTAACCCGCCTCCGGAAAAGCACAAGAAGAAGAAGAGAAAAACCACTAGCCGACGGCCGACGTTAAATTATGCGTTTGGGACCGGTTCATGTTTTCAGTTCAAACAGACAAGATAATTTGTATTGAAAGAAAAAAAAATTGGTAATGATTATTTGATAATACAGTCCTTGCGCCGCGCCGGTATTTTACATCCCGTTACTCTGCACTTTTCTTACAGGCCCCAACCGCCTAGTCGAGCCATATTTTGATTCCAATAGGTCGCATACAATGTGCCGTTATCATGCAACATTTAGGCTAAAATAAAATCTCTACTTTTTGCCCATTTTGTACGTTAGCCCATTTGTACGTCAAAAAAAAAGTTGAGGATAATTTGAATAAATCTTTGTAACAGAAATCATCATGAGTCTACTTAACTCTCCTTAGCCGAAGCTCGCGCATTGTATATTGAAAATTAACCTGAAGATAGTAACGAATTTCACTGGAATAAAAGCAAATCTACCAATAAAATTGATCTGCTAATTATGGTTATTTAAAAATAATTTTAACTTACCAAAAACAATTTTTAAATGAAAAAGTTAAAAATCAGCGAAAACAATTTTCTAATAAAATGGCCGATTCAGGCGTGCAATAATGGAAGATGGCACCTGTGCGCCATAGTATGATCAAATATTACTCTACCACGTGATTAATACNGGGGCTTCGATGGCCGCAGACTCATCTTCGTCGTTCTTTTTTACTTTGGCCGAAGAAAAAACGACTTGAGGCCGGAAGAACCGTTCAGAATCATCTGTTATTTCTATTACGTCTCCCAAAAGATGCATTTTACCCCCTAACCCGCCTCCGGAAAAGCACAAGAAGAAGAAGAGAAAAACCACTAGCCGACGGCCGACGTTAAATTATGCGTTTGGGACCGGTTCATGTTTTCAGTTCAAACAGACAAGATAATTTGTATTGAAAGAAAAAAAATGGGTAATGATTATTTGGAAATACAGTCCTTGCGCCGCGCCGGTATTTTACATCCGTTACTCTGCACTTTTCTTACAGGCCCCAACCGCCTAGTCGAGACATATTTTGATTCCAATAGGTCGCATACAATGCGCCGTTATCATGCAACAGATAGGCTAAAATGAAATTTCAGTACTTTTTGCCCATTTTGTACGTTAGCCCATTTGTACGCCAGAAAAAGTTGATGATAATTCGAATAAATCTTTGGAACAGGAATAATCACTTAAAAAACTGGAAACAAAAGTCAAAACTGGTAACATAACTGAGTAGGGCGTGAGCAAGTGGTAACATAATTGGATACGGCGTGGGCGGAAACTGAAGTTCATCAAATGTCAGAAAGTGGTAACATAACGGAATTTTGGTAACATAACTGGTGATAACATAACTGGTTAGACGGTGTATATAAAATGTTTTACAAAAATTAATGTTTATAAATTCACAATTAACTGTTAATAAAATAAATTTATACAAAAAGAGCTTTGTGGTGGGTACTACGAACGGATGTCTGAAGTTTCTGTAAAAAAATGTTAAATGTCGGCCGCGTACCTAGAATATATAATCAGTGGGGCTAAATTTGCACAAGATATACATTTGTGCTACTTAAATTCACGTAGCGAGAACTATTAGAAGTGACATTTGTGTGATTAATTATGACAGAAACACTGCTTTTTCGCATTTTTACACGTACCAAACTTGGTGTTTCTTAGGAAACAAAACTACTTGAAAAAAATGTCAAATAAATATTTAAATCACACTTCGATAATACGAACAGTGTAATCGTCGAACACTGATTGACTGTCTCACTATAACAATGCAAGTTATACAGTATAGTCGAGTATTGCATTTAAATTCTATGTCGATTGTCAAGAGTTTCGGCGACATCGTACACAAATATGTATATAAAAAATACAGATAAAAAGCATGCTTCAGAAAATTGACTTGACATCGGTGCAAACAAAACTGGCTTGACCTTATAAGGGTATAAATTATACCGTATAATGGCTGACCAACCCTCGTTCATAAAATATGTACATTTGTAATCTATTTATGAGCAAAACGTAGAAAAAAGTGAACATCTAAAGAATTTTTTTGAAAAAGGGTCCGAAAAGTGCACATCTAGAGGTATATACCTAGAGGTACAAATTTTCGTGAAAAAACGCACATCTAGAGAGACATGCACATCTAGAGAGCGCACATCTAGAGATCGCTGACTGTAATATCATAAGGAGAAAAAATATGCGGAAAAATGGAAAACCTTAAAAATATTGACTAGTCAACACCAGGCTTAGAATCAATGGTTTAATTAATAATTACACACACGAAAAATTCCCTTTTTTGTTTGCTTCGTTAAATTGATTACTATATGTTGATTTTTTCGACCATGTTAAACAGATACAATAATGTGTCTGAAATGCAACTGGGTAAAGAATTTCACATCATGTGTTCGAAGGTTAAGAATTCGAATTACAAATGGTATTGTATATCGAAACGTGCGCTTATTTCTGAGTCCTATTTTTTATTCAAATAGGCCAGTCCCATCGTTAGAAAAATTAAAAAATCAGTTTTAATGGAATTTTTCAAAAAACTTTTTTTTGAAAAATCCGTCTAGATTCATGAAAAATCCCTTAAAGTTCTGGCACAAAACGTTTTCGAATTATGTCGTTTTCTCGCGTAAGTGTGTCAAAATTTTCGGAATTTTTGGTCTAGGGCTCAGACGGCATCATCCTAACACGAGTGGAGAATTCGTTTGATTTTTTTTTTCTAAGTTCATGTCTTTGCGGTTTCTAATCACGTCCCTCGAGCGTCGCGTTAAGTCGTCAAAGAAGAAAAGACTGAACCGTGAAGGTTCCTAGAAGCATTCAATTTTTTCTCATGCTGTAATTCGGTGTTATGACATGAAAGTGGGATGTCTAAATTACCTAAAGTATGCAATCAAATCAAATTTATTCCATTTTAATAACCGAATCACATGTGCCAAGAGTCGACGTTTATTTAACCAGTGCACGTCCCTTTGGTGTTTAATGTGATTAGTCTCACAATAATGCGTCTCACAAAAAAAAAATTAATCGTGACTTTACCTTCTAATAATTCTCTAAATGCTCAAAACGCAGTATTTTTCAAAATGCTCAAATCGTCACATTTTTAATAAACCACCTAACCACTTGAGTTAACACAATAATTGTCAAAAATGTGAAAACAAATCTATAAAATGGGCTCATTTTTGTGACAAATGCCCAAAGAAATGGTCATCATTTTAATGTGTTTCCGTCAATTATAATTAAAAATATGCTGTTTAAAGCGAAAATGCAATAAAATCAGTCAGGGGTCTCTAGATGTTCATTTTCGATTTTCGAAAACGTGCACATCTAGAGAGATATTTTCGAGATATTTTGGGCAAAAATTATAAAATATGTACATTTTAAACCTTTTTATAAACAACAAATCCAAAAAAACAGAATTTTTAAAGAGATTTTTTAACAAAAAGGGTCCGAAAAAGTGCACATCTAGAGGCACATTTGGAAAAATCGGTCAGACAAAGACGCACATCTAATTTATAGTCGTTTGAAAAAAGTTAAGATTGAAAAAAAAATTCAAAAGTCTGCAAAATAAACGTTAAATTAAAGTTTAAAAAACTTCCAAATTCTTACCATTATTCCACCTGACCGTTTCCCCAAAAATATACTGGTGACATTTGAGTTTTCGATTAGAGTATGTTAGGCAGAATTAAAATGATCATTTGATCGGTCCAGCTGACCAAAGAATCGAAAAAAGATGTTCTAAGGGGCTTTGACAAATCGGCTAATCGCGTTTGTCAGATTTGAATGCTCAAGCTTCACACTTCTAAATCGTTCTCGAGAATCCATTTACCTGAACATATATCTAATTCAATCACTTTTGGCGGGTATATGTCGTATTTCAATTTGAGAACTTATTAGCTTGCAATAAGGGATAAAAATCACAATCATCAACGTATCAAATAATCCCATAGGTGGTTTTTGTCTATCGGACAATCTTAAAGGTAGAAGAACAACCGTTGCATTCTTTACGCGTTTCCGTTTTGACCGTTTTCATAGCCAAACAATAATAATTTTAAAAACCAAGTTAGACTAAAAGGTCTCCTAGGCCACTGGGTGGATATATTTTCAACTTTTAACTCATGGAGCGCATGCGATTTACTCCCGCAGACGGTAGTAAAATAATTATTTATGTTCAATATGACACAAAACTACAATAAATATATTTACAGTTATAACGCAAAAAACGAAAAAACTTTAAGTTGTTATATTTCTCTATTTTGTGCCCAGTATAAACATCTTAAACCATCTAAATGGTCTTAAAATTTATTTTTGTTTATTTATATCTCAAATTAAATTTTATGCTTTATCATACGATACACTACTCCATGCGTTAACGCAACGGATTTGCTCCTGAAAAGCGTTGCGTTAACGCATGGTTGTTGCGTTAACGTAAGGTGTGTTCTGTGAACGCGAGGTCAGTTAAAACCCCATTTAAACCCATATGGGGATCGACCATAAAAAGTTAGTACTTTTAACGTATTCCTGAGATTCAACTGAGTGTAGTCGTAAAATTCTATCGCCTGAATTTGCTGCACTATACTATTTACTGTTGCCCAATTTTTAGAACGTTGCGTTAAGAGAAGAAAAGTTGAGAGCAAAAAAAGCGTTGCGTTAACGTACAACCGGTGCGTTAATGCACGTTGCCTTAACGCATGGAGTTGTGTACCATATGGATTAATTTTTAAGGTTAAATAAAACAAATGTACTACTTTCTCAAATAAAAAAAAGAAATTGAGAAAGTGAAAGCTCAACCGTATTAAGATGTATGACATAACCTACGCGATTTGATTCCCACCAATCATATCCTACCACATTCACAAGCTTGCAAGTGACTGCTTGTTTTTTGTGCTAGAAACACGGTACACCGTACAAGCTAAACAATACTGTATTACAACGTCGAGTTGATACTTAACACTTTCTAAAAATGTTAAAATTCGACACTATAGTTTAAAAATGTGAGAGTTGTATTGTATCTCGCATTTCATAGTTTACCTTTTGCGCGCCGAAAGACATCTATTGACCAAATTCGGGCTTCGTACGACCACTTTTCATTTTTCGGTTTTGCCGTCCTACTAATCAGGATCCAACGAGTCTTCTTTCCAGCACTTCGCATATTCATCGTGGTTTTTGACACGAATAGTAATTTTTAAGCGTGTTGGTTTTAGTTCAATAAAAAAAAACGAAAAATTGGATACGATATTTCCAATATTTCTAAGTGTGTCAGTTTCTAAACGTAAAACTCCGAAAAAATGACTAAAACGGTAAATTGTTAAAGAAACTTTACAACGATAGATTCGAAGAACTGTAAAGTCTTGCTGTATAAATTATAGTATTTCTGATAGGTGAATTTTACGTCAATTTTCATGATGCGCTCCCTTTGTATAATATTGTTTAAAATTTTCTAAGATTATATGAAGTTTTTTCATTTCGTTTTTTTCAAATTAATAAAAGTTCTAGTTATTGGGCTGTATCCGGATGTTAACGGAGGGCGGTTATATACCGTATATACCGTATGGGGACTCTCAGACTGTGAGGCTTTGAGCAATTTTCCTATGATTTGTGACGCTATTCTGACGTCACCCTCACAGTCTGAGCGTCCCCATACGGTACAATTTACGGCATCACCGTTTTTTGAAGCAAACGAGGAGTTTGAAAAATCCGTTCCGGATAACTGCGCAGGACATAGACGGAAAAATCAAAAAAATCTGGGGAATAAAACATGCTGGATAACAGGACGAGCGGGCCAACCTTCCGGATAACTGCGCAGAGAATTAACATTGCCTAATCCTGGGTTTGTGTAATACGGTTGTGCTTAATAAGGGTCGCCTATTTTATAAGTGTCGTTTTTCAAAAATCGGTGACTAACTATTAGTACGCGCACCCTCTGTATTTAAAAAGCGACAATGTGAATTTTCACACTCTTTCTTCAAAAACCCCGAAATCATAAAGGCTTAAAATAAATCGGACTTGATGGCAGCGTGTCCGACGAATCCGCTTTCTCAATTTCACATCCAAAATATGACACCCTTAAATCTAAACTATCAGTTTTTTTTCTATTCTTCGTCGGACTTTGCGCATAATCCTTAGATTACGTAATTTGATTTAAAAGAAACAAGGAAAGTATTGTAATGGAAAGAAGAAACTGTTTATTGAGTGTGTAATACGGTTGTTACTAAGATAATTTTGAATTATCTTATTTCATTCTGACAGTTAACTCGTCATAACGGCATTAACCGTTAAATGGTTCATTCACTTTTTTTCTTATTTAACTCCCAGGGAGAAGTGCGTGTAAATAGACACGCAACGTGTTTTTTTCGTCGATATAAGGCATATGGAGGCCCCGTAGGGCAAAACGGATATTTGGTGACCCCCTTAACTTTTCGAGAAAATTCGATTGACGGTGTTTTTTTTGCGTAGGTTGGAGATTTCAAACAGCTCTCTAGCGGGCCCTGGTGGCCCAAATCAAGTTCTGAATAGTCAAATCGACGTAGTTTGACGAGCACTACAACTTGGCTTTACCAGTTTTTTGAATTATTGTGAATTTATGGGATTTTTTTAAGTGCGTGTTTATTTACACGCATTTTCCCCTTACGGGTTCCCAAAAACTCCTTCCCCCTAAGAGTTAACTATAAGGAGGGGAATTCATGCTAATTTGGCTGGACCGTGTTTTGAACTACTGTACCTTAAATTTGGTCTAAAATAATGACAGACCAAAAATCGCTGACAGGAGCTGATTAGGAGGGGCCTAATCAAATTTACAGACAAAAAATTTGATAATAAAATCAAAACACTTCTGGAAAACCTTTTCTCGTATTTTGTCCAAAAAAACTTTTTCTTTCATTTTCTCAGAAAAAAACTGCGATGCCGATTTCTGGCGATATGACCCAAAAACTTGCATAATTTCTTCAAAAAGTCTTGAATCAAGTGCATCTGGATTAAAACATCAACCGCAAATAAAATGTGATGGATCAAGAATACAAAAGAAAAAAAGTTAAAGATTTAAAAAAAAAGAAAAACTTTCACGTAATTAGTATACGCGACATAATCGCGATCCGATCACGCTTGCACGATGCAGCTTTGTGTATGTATTTGCGTGGAGCGTGAACGTTGCCAGTTTGACCACGCGCGCGTGTACATTATGAGATGGCGTCCAGATTTTTTTTTTCGGTCTGTGTCCCTCAACCACTGCCCACTCTGTAATAAAAAATGTTTAACACATGTTGTAACAAACAAAGCGTCCGTTCTTCCTTCATTTAACCAGACTTCTGCAGGAGCATGTTTTCGTTATCAGTACTTCCCATTCATTAATTTTTTTTTACGAGGACGTGAACAATGGGTTATGGTTTGATGAACGTAAAACATGCATTTTAATCGTGAACAAAAAAATGTTTTTCACCGAAAACGTACTTTTCTCCGGATTACACATTTTCTGGGTATTCTTAATAATTCGGCCTATAAATTACTGATACCTTAACGTAGTTTTAGTAATAGAAAAAACACTCGCGATATTCTGAACCTTTTAAAAAACTGAAGATTTTTAAGAATCTAAAAAAATGCAAAAAAGTATAAACTAATATGAATAAAAACATAAAAAAAATTTCATACATTTTTAATTTACTTATCCGTGATTTTTTTGAAAGAATTTTTCTCAAAAATTTAACAAATAATTGTTATTTTATTTTTTACGTGTTTACCCTAGCAATTGCGTCATATGAGATCCAATTGTTACTTGTAAGGTAAACCCACACGGAAACAAACCAATCAGCAAGCAGGACAACATACGGTATGCCGTATGTGAGTTTTCCATGTTTTTTTTATATTTGTTCATAGAAAAGATACATATAAATATGTATCTAGATTGTGATTACACTGTTGCTCGCAAATAAGGCACTAAAAATTAAAAAAATTCTTACGCAAGAAAATATTGACTTACACTAAGCATTGTGTAAAATAGTAAAATCTCGATAAAGATAGAGTAAGACCTCGAAGAGATATGCATGAAAATTCAAGTTTAATGAGTTATGTATGAATATCTTTAACAACGACGAGAGAAAAGAAGTAGGAGGTTATCTGTTCGACCTCCAGCAATGATTACACAGGAAAAGGTACAGTTCGTAATCTTACCCGACTTAGAATGACGAATTTCCTAGTTGGCATAAATTAGACTAACCCTATCTCTTAAATCACTCTTTAAATCAGTCTTAATTCACATTTTATTTTCTACTCCGGTATCTTTGAAGTTTGAGGAAAGACATGCAACTGGTTACGTCGGAGGTATTTGGGACCCACTTATTTAACACGGATTGTTTTCAACACGGAATTTTTCTGAGACGCTTATTTTAACACGGATTTTTTTAAGAGGAGAATATTTATTTTTTAACACCGAAAACTTCTTACGAGATTTATTTTTAACACGCATATTAAGAAAAATGTGTTTGAAAAACTCCGTGTTAAAATAGTTTTTCCCAAAATATTTGCGCGATTTCTACGATTCATAACCATTTAAAATAATTTTTATTGCCATTTTCACCGTTTTCGCCTACGTACTATCCATCTAAAAACAGATTAAATTTTAAATACCAATTTTTCGTTTTGTTTCTCCATTTTGATACCGTGGGTTGCTCAAAATATTCACAATGGAACGAAATATCCACGATGAAACATTTCCCAGATGAAACTTATGATATCCGAAATATAAATATTTCTATATTTTGTCCATATTGCTATATTTCCAATATTTCCAATATATCTATATTTCTTTGAACCTTATTGGTTACTATGGAAAAACAAATTCAGAAAAAAACACTAAATAATATCAGATTTTTTGGAAATTAGATGGATGATTTTTTTCATTTAGGAATTTGAACGTATTTTTTAACGTTATTTTCTTCTAGAAAGTTCTTAATAATGAACTTGTTAGTACTTCATAATTGTAGTTGAACTTTAACCAATTCATAAAACAAAAAAACTATTACTAAAATCTAGTTTTCCAGTTTTCGATTTTTCTTTGTAAACAACTCTATAGACCCATCCTTAAAATGTACAAAATAGATTCTAGATCTTTTTGAAAATCTATTCTAGATCTTTGTACCAAAGTAATGATTACACAGAATGGGGTACAGTCCGTTATCTTACTCGACTTAGAATGACGAATTTCGAGCTTGGCATTAATTATGCAAAGTTCGATCTCTTAAATCACTCTTTTGGTCATCTTATTATTGAAATTCCCCGATTAAAATCGGATGTGTTGAAACTCGAGTGCTTTAAGGCGAACGCGTTTTTCACTTTCGTTTATTCGAAATGTAAGTTTTTTATTCACGGCAAATTTAACGCGGGGGTGGATTAGGCACATCCAATTATTACGGTATTCATGATCAATTAACAAAAAAGTAGAATAACTGGNAACCCTGGGATTAGACACATCCAATTATTACGGTATTCATGATCAATTAACAAAAAGTAGAATAACTGGCGAAACAAATAGTTCTAACTAAATCGTCATTGTTTAACATGTTGCTAAAAAATTATGAAAGCGAAATGCAATATTGCGCCATATTTTCTTAATATTTCGTCATTGTTTTGCCTACGCATTTAACTTGCAGCCAATTATCTTTCAGAAATGTAGTATTTCGTCATTGTTTTGTCTACGCAGTTAACTTGTAGCCAATTATCTTGCAAAAATGTCATATTTCGTTATTCTTCCGCCTACGCAGTTATCATGCCATTTTCGGAAAATAACTGCGCAGGGGGTTATACGATTCCATTACGTACAAATTTTTTTGATAAATAGTTGTATTTCAAATTTTATTGTTCGTGAATATTTTTGGCACTTTACCAAAACACTTTATTTAACGATTTTGAAGAAAATGAGTTGCAAAAATGCACCAAGTGTTTCGTGTGTGGTAGGACTGCCACAGTTATTTGTATATTTCACAACTCATCGCATCGGCTCTATTCGGCTTAGCGGAATTTTCGATAAGGCTAATTCAAGCGTGTTCTTAAATATTATGAAAAAATTGGCACATACGCCAAAAGTTACGCAGAAGATGATATAGTTATGGTGAAAAGTTGATGCTTATCATTCAGAATGTAATCATATTATGTTCAACTTTTAGCGAAACTTAATCTGATTAAAACAAGATGAGTCCAGCATTTTATCATCAACTTTTTTTTCTTGCTTGAACCTGGATTTTAGATTTTAACGAAATTTTGAAATTTTGGAACGTCTATAAAATTCATAAAACTACGAAAAATATAGGCCTTACGAAATCACGAAAATCTGATTAAATACCAAAATAGATAAATTTCAGCTATGTTTGGAAATTGGTAAATCTTACGAAATTTATCAAATTATGCGCTCTTTAAGAGTGGGAACCACCTTAGAAATCATAATTTGCGTGAATTTAGGTAATAAATATTTGGGAATTTAGGTAATAAATAATTGGGAATTAGAGCAATGTTTTTTTTTAATTAATTTCACTTAGAATTTTTGGTTTAGAATTTTTTGGAATGAAATGCTTGAATTAATGTATTTTTGGAGAACTTTTATTGCGTAATTACTTTTTTTTTACCTCTACCATGAAAGGTTTATTGTTAAAAGTGCCGTCTTTTTAGCTATTTATATTCAAGAACAGCTCGTTTAAAAACATATGCGTGTCGTGATGCTACATAAACTTGGCGTCATAGAGCATGATGATACCAACCTGTTTTTGTCACATCTGATGTTTATAACGTTTGAAATATTATTGATAATAATTAAGTTTTTTCGCTATGATGTTTTCTTAGGGAGTCCATAATGCGAAAAAAATGTCTGGATCAAGTTAACGGATGATGAATCAAGGGGCACACATTACAACATTAGTATTTTTTTTGTATTCCTACGTGTTATTTTAAAATAATGCAACCATAAGCCTCACTATTTTTTTATTCAACTCGCTTTCATGAGAAATTCTCGTTATAAGTTTGACGGAACTGATTTATTTTTTATCAATACTTTTTTTTCAAAAATTTTTCTGCGACACTTTCCTCTACACCGTAGACGCCGTAGCATATCTTTATTCCTACGATCTATAGAACAATTTTTAATTGCATCACATGGTGACAAATCTATTTGTACGTAATCTCAATAATATATCCTACAATAATGACAATGAGCTTAGCGTTAAACATTATGGTCTACGTGGATGAAACCCCCATGTTCTTTATTAAAAAATGTCCATGGAATAAATTGACTGTTACATAGTCGACGCCATACTACGAGTCCGGTAGTTTAAAATTGTACGATAAAGCAGCCCAGCAAAAAACAGAGCTTAACCGATAAATGAGACAAGTTTGCTGAGAATTGGTCCTGATCAAACCCATAATTTATGAGTAATAAGGTACCATCAGGTCACTTAAAGGTCACATTAAGGTCATATAAAATTATATAAGTAATAGAAGATTAGTCATACGTTCTTATAATCAATATGACTTTCTGTGACCCTGAATGACCCCATATGACCTTCAATACTTTAAAATGGCCTTTTGTGACTATAATACCCAAAGTTAACGCTTAATGATAGTTGACCACATACAATTGTTTTTTAACCCCAGTTCGTTGTTGTCGTTACCACTGGTAACTTACCAGTGGCAATTCACCACCCTAGCTCGTTTGTACATATTTTTAGCAACTGCTAGTTGTTTTTCAAATATCATATGAACATAGTTTTAGAAATACAGGGGGTACTCCAATTCCGGGTCGGTTTGCGATTTTCACTCAAAGTCCACTTTCGACCCGGAAAATGAGTAGGCGACCCGGAATTGGAGTTTTCACATTTTGTGTCTGATAGTCTTACAATTTTAGCCAATGAGACCACCGGAAAGGGTACTTCAGTANATTAAAATTTCAAACCGTGATATCAGATTACAGTATATTAGAAAAAAAAATTCCAGGGGTTAAGTTTTTCATGATTTTTTCTAACTTAAATTTTGCGCCGTTCGGCGCCTCTGTACGACGTCTGTAGCGTGCTCTGTCGTGAGATGCTTTTTGTCACACCGTGCGCCGTAGCATATCTTTGTTACTACGATCTCTAGAACAATTTTTAATTGCATCAAATGGTGACAAATCTATCTGTTATTTGTACGTAATCTCAATCATACAATAATGACAATGAGCTTAGCGTAAAACATTATGGTCTACGTGGATGAAACCACCATGTTTTTATTCAAAAAGGTCCATGGAATAAATTCCTGTTATATAGTCGACGCCATACTAAGAGTCCGGTAGTTTTAAATTGCACGACAAAGCAGCCCAGCAAAAAAACAGAACTTAACCGATAAATGAGACAAGTTTGCTGAGAACTTGTTCTGATCAAACCCATAACTTATGAGTCATAATACCTTAATAATACCATCAGGTCACTTAAATGTCACATTAAGGTCATATTAAATTATATAAGTAATATAATATTAGTCATACTTTCTTAAAATCAATATGACGTTCTGTGACCCTGAATGACCCCATATGACCTTCAATACTTTAAAATGGCCTTTTGTGACTATAAATTATATTATTATACCCAAAGTTAACGCTTATGATGATAGTTGACCACGCTTAATGATAGTTGACCACATACAATTTTTTTTTTAACCCCAGTTTGTTGTTTTCGTTACCAGTGGTAATTCACCACCCTAGCTCGTTTGTGCATATTTTTAGCAACTACGAGTTGTTTTTCAAATATCATATGAACATAGTTTTAGAAATATTTAGAACGTTCAAGGTTTAAACTCGAAACGGAATAATCTCTTGTATTTTGTTACGTAATATAATGAGTTTAATTGATGGTTTTTTTAATTTTTTTCTTTTCCAACCACATGTCCGGATGTTTCAAGACATATAATGCGGATTCAGGCTGTGGTGTCCAAGAATGGTTTGCGTCGAATTTTTTGTGAGTTTTTTCTTGAGACCCAAGTAGCGTCAGTTTCATACAAAAATCGCGGATTAGTGGTTGTGTTCAGGGCAGACGCCCCTTTAGGGAAGGCTTCTAATCGAAACGGAAAACCATCATCCATACATGATAATAACTTGGAGCAGTTGTTTTGGGAAGTCGGGGGCAACCCTGCCTTTAATATTTACTTGAAACTTCCTTTTTATGCGTTAACAACTTATCACACATTTTTGTAGTCTCACTTTACGGTATATTTTGATTTTAGCTTGGGAAAGATGTCAGCTTAGAACATTGAATTTATTTCGGTTTAGTTATCACTCTAGTAAATTATTCAACCTTGCAAGATCAACTTATGATATGGAATGCGAGTGTGCCGTACGTCACATTTATTAGACTGGATGTTCAGTGTTATGAATCATAGCTCATTCATGATAACTCATGATACACAATTTATTAAAGCACCCAAAACAATTTTTGTCACTTTACGTCACTTTACGTCACTCATAGTCACTTTCTGACACTTTCTATCACTTTTTGTCACTTTTTGTCATTTTTTGTCACTTTTTGTCACTTTTTGTCACTTTTTGTCACTTTTTGTCACTTGTTGTCACTTTCTGTCACTTTTTGTCATTTTACATAACTTTTTGTCAATTTTTCTTCCTTTTTTCTTTCTTTTTCTCACTTTTTCTCACTTTTTTTCACACTTTTTCTCACTTCTGATCTTATTTATCATTTTTGTCTTCTTCACTTTTTTATCACTTTGTTTCACTTTTTTATCACAGTTTATCACTTTGTTTCAATCTTCCCACTTTCTGTCACTTTTTCTCACCACAAAGTTGACAAAAGATTACTGAATGTGACTGAAAAGGAGATTTTGCAAACTCATTTCAACTAAATTACGTAATATTTTTTATGAAATATACTACGACCACAAAAAGCCTTTCACTAAATGGTTAGTGGCTAGCAATAGAAATGCTTTTACAAAACACCCTTTCATTTTACAGACTCTTTATAGCGCAGCTCTAGACATATTATATAATATTATTTTAGGTCGGCGGCACAGAATCACATGTATTTGAAGTAGAAATATAATACTCAACCTGTTTTCACAAGAATATTTTTTAGCTGAAACTCAACGGCTTTGAAGATCACGAAACCACTAAAACTAAAGTGAAAGGCCTCAGTCAGGAAGTTTTAGCGGATTTTCTTTAGTCAATTTGGATAGTAACAGGAAATGATGGTTTTCAAGGTTTTATCATCATTTCGACGAAAAAAATTATGAGCTTCAATATATTTATATTTTTGGGAGGAAACCAACAATGTGAGTCCAACATATTTCAACATATTT
>SCLG01000129.1:121153-135377 GCA_004367875.1 Oikopleura albicans
AATCGCCATTAAATGTTTCTCGCCGACGATTACAATGACTCCTATAATGACTCAAACTCGAGTCACGGATATTGCGTTGTTTACCTAAAACTGGAGAGTAAACGTGCTTTCGAGATTATTTTTAGGGGTGACCCCCGTAATTTGTATTCTAATGATGCGTGTACAATTTGCTATATTAAGACGAAAAAAAAAATCGGACGAAAAAAAATGAAGTGTCCGTCAAAGACCACGGCCAGTCCAAACGACGTCGATGATCATCATTCACACTGGGGGTGCTCATTTCGTCAGCTTTTTTATGTTTTTTGATGCCGCTGCGAGTAAACCCCGTCAACAACGTATTAACGTGGCCCAAATTATGCACTTGAATCGTAGTGCTTAAAATTCGTCACCCCAATTGCATTCGTACCCTTCTTTTACTTCTTTAGCTTTTTTTATTTTTTGTTGGTGTGTGTGTGTGCACTTACTGCGCAAATGATATAATTTACTTTGACGATTGTCGCGCTGTGTTTTCTTTTCTTGCAATTAGGGTAATGTACGGACCCCGATGGGTTAAAAAAATCCTAAATTGAATCGCATCAATTATGTCGCCACTTATTGTGTTGATGTATTATTGCAGAAAACGTAGTTCAGCAATACGTAATCGAGGAGTAACAATCGAGTTTTTTGGTTTATTCAAAACGGTTCATATTGATAAAATAATTTTGTTATGTTTTAATAAAATATAAGGAAATTATTTTATCAATATGAACCGTTTTGGATAAATCAAAAAGCAATTTTTTAGTAATTATGGCTGAATTGCTTTGTTTGCAGAAAATGAATTTTTTTTTATCCAAAGCGGTTCATATTCATAGAGTAAGTTTTTTACTTCGCCAGTGTCATTTTGGGGTAAACTATACAAGATTTTCCAAGTTCGTAGATTTGCCATTTTCACACAGAGATATAAATTAACGATCCATTCTGCCGTACGGGGCCTCCTAATGCCTTAAATCGATGAAAAAACAAGTCTTGTGCATATATGGACACAGTTCCCCCTAGGAGTTGAGGCGAAAATGTAAGCGCTTGTTTTCAGGGTCCAATATATTTTATTTTTTCTCGGTTAAACATTCATCTGCAGTAATTTTTGAAATATCAGCTTTTTTCATGGACGTTCAAGTTCTCCAATACTGATCCTATCATGTCAACTTCGTGGTAAATTACGAGATAATGTAATGTATATTTGAAAATTCTTCTATTTCAAATTTAAAACCGAAACTATAATCATCAAGCTAAGCATACCATCAAATACCAAAGACGATTGGTTGAGAATAATCCTATTTAACGGGAACTTGGAATGTTGATTGTTCCAATTAAAATTCGGATAAGGGGGCTTTGTTATCATTCTTTTTAGTTCTCGTAAATTAGGCATATTGTTTTCCAGAAATAGATTTTTGGTACTTTTAAGGTCAATAATGTTCGTTTAACGGAATTAAACATGTTCTACAATAATAATGTTATGTCAGACACTGAACTATTTACGTCTGATATAAAATTTTGAAATTACTACATTATCAAAGGATTTTAAAATACGATTTCCGGAGACCTTTTTCCAAACACTCTGAAAACATTTTCAAAAAAATTTATAAGACATATTTTTAGGTACTTTTTTTTGAAAAAACATTTACAATTTTCACATTTAAACATTTAAATTTTCGAAAAATAAAACTTTTTCAGAAACTCGCGCTACATCGCCGCCTGGCTTGTCCAAAACGATTGCTAAACTTTTTTACGATTACTAAACCTTCAGTTGTCGATTTTTGCTACAAAAACGTAAAAAAGATACCCGAGAATCATGGGCCATGATTCATGGCGTTTTTTTCAGTCAAAGAACCCGAAAAATATTTTAATAATAGGGTTAGGGTTTTCTCTCGAATCGTACAAACAAAATCTTTATAAAATTAAGTTTCATAATCGTAAAAAATAAACTGGAGGGACCAAATTATGGACGATTTGGCGGTGACGGGTTACAGAAATAAGTATTTAAAACAAAAGGCAACTGAGCATATTATAACTCCCAGGTTGACTCCTGGCAGGAGTACCAATTTTACATTGTTTAAAAATATTTTGGAAATGTGGGTGACAAAAAGGGAACTAATAAGAGCAAGCAGCAACTATATACGGTATAAACCCGTTTGTCGTTTTTTTTTATTTGTATTACAAACTGTGTTATGCAAGTATGTGCGGCATTACATAACAAATAAAAGAAACTGTTATGAATTAAACAGTTAGTTAAATGTGGGGTTTCGCCGAGAAGGCAATAAGTTTGGTATTTCCATGAGCTAATCTTGTTGAAGTAATGCATTACAAGGACTCTGACAATATTTTTTTGTGTTATTGTCATCAAGTGTTACTTAAACATACAAAGGTTTAACATTATGGAACTCATAGGCATTTAAATGTTCTAAGCTTTTTTAGGCCAGTTAACAAAATAAAAATGTTGCATATTATATAAATAGTACTACAAAGAAAAATATCATAGTAGTCTTTAAAAAATAAAATGACACCAAAAACGACTAAATGCTATTTAAATATTTTGAACATATTTAAAACAAATAAAGAAATACAAAAATAGGTTTAACCTAACCCTAATAGGCCAGGTTAACGTAAAAAATGAGTTAAACTACTCATGAGTTACTAATACACCCCCTGCGCCGTTACTGGGTACAAACGTTGAGAAAAAAGTTAATCGATTACGAAATATTTACCCGGTAACGCCGGAGAGCGTAGTGGTAACTGGAAAATTTTTTGCAAGATTTTGTCAAAAGTTTCACCCAATAACGGGTTTCTACCCGATAAAGGATGACCGGATAACGGCGCAGGGGGTGTATTAGTAACTCAGGATTGAAAACTATTGTTTCGTATGCAGTATCAACGGGGTTATTTAAAAGTGAAATTTTTGACAGTTAAAATTCTAAAACGCATTAAAAACCGTTGCCAGCTGCGTATATAAATGAGTTTTACAAACACACATGTCTCATGATACCGCGAAAAGTTCTGGAATCAACAACTGCAGTCAACTGACAGTACAAAAAAAATGCTGAGTTATTAAAAATATTATTAATACTAACTTGTTTGTTTTGCGCTTATGGTTTTGTAAACAAAAAGGTGAAGTAGTAATGCTATAGAAAAATAATTTACTATCTGCTGAGAGGTGTTCTTATATGTTGCATTTTATATTGCGTTTTGTTCGTTTTAACCCTATCACTTGTGTCACATGATTTATTCGAGCATGCTGATTGGCTTGTCTCTTTTACCTCATATCTTCGTTATGAAGAGTGTATCTTAGGGTCTGTCGTAAAATGGCATCTTTTAGGGTTGTGAAATTTAATTATTTAAAACAGCAAAACGAGTCTTATTTTCCACTTCAGCTAAACTCCAATAAATATCTGTCAGTTTAACCCTCAGTCGGTCAAAAAACACCACCTTAATATTGAGTCAAATAAGTTTTGAATTCAGTTTTGCCAAAATTCATAATATTTCGTAACAGCGACAAATACATACAAACATAATTCGTTTATTTTTGATTGCGAAAACATCATGTCGCGACCAAAAAAGGTCAGACATATTACAAATTATAAAAGGTCTTAAATAATAAAAAAAAAACGAAATAAAAATGGTGTTTTGCTACTTGACATTAGACTGTCGGTTAGATATCTGCTGGGAAAATGGCCAATTGGTGATTGCCCTGCCACGAAGTAAACTTCTTGTTTGATGGCTAACTGTCGGCTGAGCTGACGTAGAGCTCCAAAGCTCGAGTAGGGCCAGGTAAGCCCAGGTAATGAATTTCGTAATCGGCCGCCAACGTCACCGAGGGCCGGCATTAGCCTGCAACTGTCACAATACATTTGTTTCACATTAAATACAAAATCCCGTTTCAATTTAGATCTGCCGGTGACGTTTGAAAAACTCGCAGAATTGCTCATATCCATTATTAAAAGTCTTTCATCAAATATTTAATCCTTTGTGAGCAAACTGCACTCACATCACTGACATCCCTACCATTTACTTTTTTACAAGACAGTTTTATTTTGAATTTTTCTTATCAAAACCTTGGTAAGCCGGATTGGCAAAAAAAACAAAGTTGCGAAATTACCTCCTATTTGCATTTGAAGTAAGAAAATACCCTATTTTCATATGAGATAACACTTTTTGTGAACATTTTCAGAGTTTTAACCTACGCACCACCCATTTGAAATAAAATTTTACATTTGAAATAACATTTTCCATTTGAAATAATATTTTCCATTTGAAATAACAATTTGCATTTGAAAAAACATTTTTTTAGCAAAATAGTGTTATTTCAAATGGTTAGGTGGTGAACTTCTTATCGCAAAAAGTGTTAGATACCGTAATTTTGCTAACAAATGGGCACAACATTAATCTTTAAACGAAAAAATGTTGACGATTTGTGCTTGAATCGTAAATTATCAGGAGAAAAATGAAGTTTAAGTCAAAAAATGTCCATTATGGCGAGTTTTCGTAATCACCCACCGACATCATCTTTGGGCAGCATTATCGTGCAACTGTCACAAAACATTTGTTTCACATTAAATACGAAATCTTGTTGCAATTTAGATCTGCCGTTGACGTTGAATCTCTCAAAATTGATCATACCCATCGTTTAAAGGCCCCATCAAATTTGAACGCGATTTCTAATCTACTTATCATTTCCGTTGACCAAAAAATGAATCTGCTCTTTGACAAATCATATTCTAATACTTCCGGGCCTTGTGATAAAAATAAAGTTGTACCTTTAATTACTTTTTTTGTATCTGAATTAAAAATATTCTGCCGAAAAATTTGTCGTTAATTCAAGCACCATAATTTATGGTCCATAAATATTAGTTCCGCGGACCCAAAGGTTGGAAAAAATCGAAAACAAATGACCAGAATTTGACCCTTATCTGGTAAGTCGGGCCAAAGGTTGGCAGAAAAAAAAACTCGGATAAAGGGTAAACTCGGGTCATTTTCACTGGTAGGGTATTTTGATTTTGCAATTTAATTTTGCTCCGGTAAACCTGGGTAAGCTCGGGTACAAATTTTTCAAAAAAAAAATCAACTCCTACCGAGTCGGAAGGGTACAATTTAATTTTGCTCCAGTAAACTCAGGTAAGCTCGGGTACAAATTTTTCAAAAAAAATAATCAGTTCCTACCGAGTCTGTAGTACCGACCAATGTTAAGTCAAAAATGGGCACTTAATTACAATTAACCCGAATACGGACGCTATTATCGAGAATCAAAAATGTCCGTTTTGGAAGTGAGGACTGTACATAAATGGTACATAAATGGCGAAATGTAGCATGATACATTACTTTCCGTCCGTAGTTAAATAAAGCGATTTTTCATTCTTGCTGTACACAACAAGTACTTTAGTAACGATACGAAATAAGATTTAGAAATGACCCAGTTAAAGCAGAAAGATATGAAAAACCCAAAATACGGTATGTTCCAGATTAAAATAAAATCCAGCTTGATTTTAGATCGACCTGCGACGATGTTTATTTCATATTGATCATACGATGTTTAAAGCTTCATCAATTTTTTGAACTCAATTTCTAATCCACTTATCACTTCCGCTAACCAAAAGTAATCATATTCCTGGCATATCTTGTCATAATACTTCCCGGATCAGCTCAGAAATCCGGATTCCAACCGGAAAAAGTTGGCTCAACAAGGAGGGCAGATTTTAGTTTTTCAGTTTCTAAAATACTGTACTCAAATGTGTATTTAGAACAATGATTAAGTAAAAAGAACACCAGATTTGACCAAAAATATGATTGTTAAATTTCTGAATAATTTACATATTTTTTCATTTGTAATTTTTTTAAACTTTTATTTTAACCCTGACATTGGTTTTATTTGCGTTTCCCGCCGCCTTAGCGAGCGATAAACTAAAACGGTATTTCGGAGAAAAGTTCTTCCAACAAAACGTTTTTTGGAGAATGTATCCGAAAAAACTTTTCTCCGAAAAACTTTTTCTTGTATTTTTTTTCCGAAAGACCTCCTAAGNATGTTTAAAGCTTCATCAATTTTTTGAACTCAATTTCTAATCCACTTATCACTTCCGCTAACCAAAAGTAATCATATTCCTGGCATATCTTGTCATAATACTTCCCGGATCAGCTCAAAAATCCGGATTCAAACCGGAAAAAGTTGGCTCAACAAGGAGGGCAGATTTTAGTTTTTCAGTTTCTAAAATACTGTACTCAAATGTGTATTTAGAACAATGATTAAGTAAAAAGAACACCAGATTTGACCAAAATTATGATTGTTAAATTTCTGAATATTTTTAATTTTACGTCGAATGGCCAAATTACTTCTTTTAGAAAAAAAATTGGTGATTATGGCTTATTTTTGTCTTTTACGGTCGATTTGGAATATGGCACAGAAAAATGAATTTTAAACGTAAAAATGTTTGCAGAAAAATAGTACACAAAGTTATATTTAGTTAGGCGTGCATGTGATCCAAGTGTTTTGATAACAGCCCAAACTTTATCACATAATGATATAGAATAAACCCACCTGGACAATAGACATAACTCAAAAACATAATTGTTTAAATATGGCGTTGGTGCGTGATAAAAATTGTGAAATTGTTATTATGAAGGTGCTCTTTTTCCGGATAGTGTCAAATGCACTTGTAATTTTCAGGTTTCCTTGTTTCGGACAAGGTTCCAACCAAATTAGAAAAAAATTGACTCTGAATCAGAGTCTCTGATACCTTATTAATAATTATTAATTTAATAATCACTGTATGACGATTTTAAATATTTACTCATAGGGAAAATTAAATACTCACAACTACATACTAACAACTAAGTACCCAAAACTACCCATTTCAAAATGGGTGGAAAGTTATTGACACATTTCCGGCTTTCGCCGACGCGAAAAAATATAGTTTTATGAAAATCACATAAAGGATGCAGTTTTACCCATAGATTTCGATGAGAAAAAATTGGTATTTGTGAGTTTTAGGAAATTCTATTTTTTTTTTTTCGTCCGGAAAAGTCTGAAATGTGTCAATAGAATTTATTTTTAGATAAAATCAATTCATATTTTTTTTATCAAATTTGCGATCTAACAATTCCAACAACAAATACTGCGAGTAAATAACTCACAAAAGGCCTTTGTTTATACAGAAATATACAAAACCGTGAAATCTACTGATTGGCCCATATGACAAATGCTCTTAGGTGATTGGCAGCATACCAATGCGGGTAAATGCGGGTCATATTGTAACTTGATCGTTTAAATACAGTTATTTTTTCGACTTGTAGTATTTCAGAAATATTTTGCTGAGATAATTTAATCGGGCATGAACATTTCAATTTCAACCGAGTTTTTTGTTAATAGTATTGTCAACCAATATGATTTGGCGAGTTTCGAGACAATGGACTTGAGAATTATGGAATTACTTTGGTCACAAATATCACATAGTTTCGATTTATTGGAATCAGGCAAGGTTTAGTATAATTTCAGCTTGATCTAAAAATTCGTGTTCTAACTTTTGAAACAGAATGGACGGTCCATTAGGGACCCTTTAAAAATGTTGTTTTATTTTTTGTGTGCTGCGCCGAACAGAGATATGAAAGTTCTTTTCCTATTTTCAGGACAGAATGGAACAGAACATGACGCTCGTTCTTTTTTTTTCTGAGGGTTCTCAAAGTTTCGAGTTTAAATAGAACGAAAAAACGTTCTAAATGACCGTTTTGTTCTGTCTCGTGATGACCGGTGTTCTAGCGTTCTTTTGTTCTATTGGCGTTCTATTGGTGTCTTAAAATTCTAAGAAGTATCGGTCGAACCCAACACTTGTCATAATCTAGACATACATTTGCACATTAAAATTAAATTGAGTGTCCTGGTATGTCTAAAATGTTCCTAAAATTATACTGGCCAAAGAGGAATAGATTAGCATTAGCAGAGTATAAATTTATAAGTTATAATATAATATAATTCTAAAGAAACCTTAATCAGGAAATACAAATTTGAGTAAAATCCCCAACTTGACGCCGAACACACAGAAAGTAATCTCACTTTTGTCAAAAATACCGTTCGGTGAGGGATGCTTGAACGAAGAAATAACTACAGATTTAATGGAGACATCGACAGTCAAAACAGAACCAGAATTTGTGCAAGAAATAACTTTACAATCTAATCAGTGCGAAGTTATTGAGGAAGCAATTCAGTTGGGTGTACAAACTGACGTGGAAAACCCCAAAAGACCACAAAAGAAGCGACCAAAATTGACTGGTAAAGAAAAGGAGCGGTTAGCACATAATAGCCCCGCATATGTTTTAGAATTTCTTTTTTTTTTGTAATTTTTTTTTTTTGGAAAATTTCGGAGAAAGATCAAAGCCCACTTGGTGTTTGATACAACATTTACCGGTCTGTTTATTCATATGTTAACTCAGTAAAAGTTGGTGATCGCAAAATTTTTGGTTGATCACGTTGAGAACTATGCAAAAAAATTTGGATCAAAAATGAGCTTCAATAAAGCAACAGTTGTTCTTTCAAAAATGTTGAACAGAAACTTAGGGAGATCAACACTACAAGAAGTATGGCGGCGTAAAGATGAAATTATTAACACGAATGGAAATTTCTACGTTCGATTACGTAGTCCACAGTTGAAGATGTTCGAGGCAAGGCTCATAATTATTAGTCTTCAAAAATTTGATTATTTGTTTTTTATAAGAACAACAACAAATTGCCGCTGTAACATACAATTCTCTCATAACGGTGCTTTATATTTATAATCCTTTTGGACTGTAGAATTTTTGGAAATAACCAGCAGGGTTATAAGGTCAGCCATTTGTGCCGTTATAAGGTCAAGTCAGTTTTTTGAGTAGCATGCTTTTTGGAAAAAAATCTTTTAAATCATGTCTTTTTAAGTTTTTTTTTCGATTTTTTTTCTATAAAATAGTGTCTTTTAAAAATTTTTCTACAGTGAAGACCATAATTTGTTGGGGGAAATCAAATCATAAAATAAATTTCCGGGTTTCCCTAACACGAAGCTCTTAGTTTGGAAAAAAAAAATATGGTTGGTTATAAGGCCAAGTCAGTTTTTTAAAGTGAATTAAGGTCAAGTCAGTTTTTTAAAGTGAATTAAGGTCAAGTCAGTTTTTTAGAACTTGACCTTATAACCAACCCTCCCTGTACGAAATACTTCAGCTTAAACGTATCCATAACCTGGGATTATTAGGCCAGTAATGAAAATCAGCTTATAATAATTTGCAATTTATTACTTCAGGATGAATTGATTGCAAAGTTGGTAGATAACGTTGATGTTACACTGGCAATCGCAACTAAAATGGCAATTCAACTTCAAAAAGACGAACAATATCGGTCAAATCCAATCGTACAAAAATGTAAATTTTATCGGGGATACATGAAAAGACTGCTGACTATGAGAGGATTCAAATATCAGCCACATAATCATGAGTATATATACGAAAAATAAGTAACCCTCGGTCTGCGATTTTGAGAGTACTAGAAACCATTCCAGTACGTAAAGTGTATTTTGTTGCTTTTGTGAAAAAAAAATCAAAGTTTTTGCGTGGCTCAAATTTGTTCCAAATTTTTTCTTTCGGATTGTGCCGAAATATACGCAAAATATTCGCAATCCTTTAAGGATGTCGAACGCTAGCAAAACAAATCGTGTTGAATCAGTGGTTAATTATTATGCGCATTTCTGTAAGCTACATTATACGCGCCAGGGGTCGGCATAAGTCAGAAAAAATGAGCTGTGCTGGGCTCTCGGGTTCTCGGGCTCGAAAAGGCCAGCTGGCTGCTGCCGAGCCCTGATACGCGCCGTTTTTAATCAACATATGCCGTCCTGACTGTCACATGCTCTTCTTTACTGCATCACTGTACTGTATATAAGGCACATTTGACTACAAATACACAATAACTACTTCGTCTTTATCAAAGCCTCCTTATTAAGTTCCCAATACGGACGATGCTCCCAATAGGGACGTTTTTTCGCGAAAAAACGTTTTCCCGGTTCCGGGTTTACGGACACTGCCGCTTTTTATATTTTGGCTGCATTCGCAGAAAATATTTTTCTTGAAAAACTTTTTCGGCATGATTCCGCGGTGCCCATGAAATTTCACGGAACACAACTTTTTCCTTCTCTTCCGAGCGAAAAAAAATTCAAAATAAAGCATTATGATTATTTGATCAATTTCTACGACTTGTGACTGCCACGGATAAATGGGCCGTCATGGAAGCACCGCTTATGGAAGTAGGACTGTTCCTCATTTTGTCACGAGTCAAAAATTGAGTGAACCGTAAATAGGGAACCCTAATACGCTCAAAAGCCTATCTATATGCGCAATATGATCGAAATGGCCGAATCTCGTTAAAACTAATCGAATTGAAAAACAAGGGCAGCAGCGAAACAAAGAAAAAAGAGGGTTTTATGGCGCCGGCACAATTCTTCATGTTCTTAAACCCGATTGACAATGGACGTGAGACGTCCGCAGGTGTCGTTCAACTTAAATAGGCGCGGGTCGTTTTGTGTTCTCACCAGTTTTAGAACTGAGAATGGAAAATAAAATGACCAACTAATTCTATTTCGTGCTGAAATCAGCAGCTTAAATCAACATTGCATTGTCGCGGCCCTTACAGGTTGAGTTGGCAAACGTGGATAATCCATCACTGAGGAACTCGAAATAAGAGAATTATAGAACAAAAAAAAAGGGCGAGCAAAATGTCCCAAACAAAAGCCGGTGACGGTCAACAACAAAAACAACAACAGCAACCACGCTTAAGACTTAAACGTTCCAATTCGGAATTAGTGTTTTTGATAATAATAGGTTTTTTCGATAACTAACGCTGGAAATGATCGGGAACAAAATGTCGCTTTTTGACTACCAATAAGTGTTGTCTCATACTTGATATATACTCTTACGGAGCTTACATTCAATACGGACGATTTTGATTCTGGAAAATAGTGTCCGTATTGGGGTGAAT
Organism: Oikopleura albicans; assembly: GCA_004367875.1. Classification (NCBI taxonomy): domain Eukaryota; kingdom Metazoa; phylum Chordata; class Appendicularia; order Copelata; family Oikopleuridae; genus Oikopleura; species Oikopleura albicans. The sequence continues at coordinate 132,162 of SCLG01000129.1, forward strand.
TGTGATAAAGTATCCATTTTTCGACTGTTTTGGGGACACTTTTCACAAATAGCGTCCGTATTGGAAGCAATCGTCCGTATTGAGAGTAAGGAATGTACTCAGTATATAATTGATAGCTACAGTCATTGCTCTCAATACAGACGCTTTTGTGAAAAAATGTCCCCAAAACAGTCAAAAAATGGACACCTGGTGACGATTCACCCCAATATGGACGTTTTTCTAGAATCCAAAACGTTCGCATTGAAAGTAAGGACTGTACTACTTTTTTACACTATAATCACATGTTATTTTTATGATCTTCTGAAAACCACTATAAAATACCAATCAATAAATACAGCCCTTATTCGAACAAGGTACGCGTTATCCCTTAACTCGCGCTCTCTTTGCCAAAAAAAGTGTTTATCCAATACAAGGACGCTACAGTTCTTACTCATTTATCGGACGCTCATTTATCGAACGATTGCTCATTTATCGGGCGCTTTTTCGGCCAAAATGGGGCGATCAAAACCTTAAAAACTAAGATTGCAGGTCGATTAATCGAGACTTTTTGGGAATACATACACTGTATTTAAACGTGGAATTATCCTTTTTAATTTACTGGGTAAATACCTGGCCAGTTGATAACTGAAAACGTGTAAACATAAAAATCACTTTTTAAAGTAGCCCGGTTTTTTTGCAGACAGAAAAATGTTGTCGTGAAAATTATTACTTTCCGTGAAGGGGGCATTTAAATGTGTACAATGCAGAAATCAATGTATCAAAGTCACCCTGTGTACAATAGTATCCGGTTAAAAATGTATATCTAAAATAGCAGTACCGTCAAACCACGCTTAAAAATATATAGAAATAAAATTCGTAGAAATTGACCCAGTTAAACGCTACGCCTTATGCGGACGGTGCTCCTTTTACGAACGTTATTTTCGAGACCCCAAAACGCCCAAAAATTTTTTTTAATTTCAGTAAGTATGAAGAGTTAATATTTTACCATTTTTCGTCTGAAATACAGAAGTCATTTTACCGAAAATCTAAGGAAGGCGACCTTATGCATTGCATTTTGCTTGGTAATTGACGTTGTCGCGGATTTATGTAAATTCGGTTCATAACTATTATCTATGACGCAATCGAGATTGTTCGTCAGACATTCATTAATAATGTATATTTAGTTTGATATTATACGTTATAGTACTTAGTGACTAGTTTTGAACAAGAATGTGTCGTTGACTTCCTCGAAATCATTAGGGTTTCAAATCAGAAATAGATCTGAATTAATTTGTTACTTACTTGTCGGCTAATGTTCCATTTAATTTTCAATATAATCCTTACTCTCAATACGGACGATTCCTTCCAATAAGACGCTTTTCCTGAAAAAGTGTCCCCAAAAGTTTTGTGCCAAAACAGTCAAAAATGGACACTTTATGACAACTCACCCCAATTCGGACGCTGTTTTTCAGAACCAAAATTGTCCGTATTAGAAGTGAGGAGTCCTTACTAAGGACTGTAGTTTAGTAAAATATAAATCACTTTTGAGTAAAGTTTTTTATCAAATTTTTATTCGATTTATTAAATTTTACGGCCAAAAAAAATCCACAAATATCAAAAAACTTCGAAATACGCTAGAAATTTTACCTTTTGATAAGCGTCCGTAATTGGACCGTCGAAACCCAAAAAAAGACGTGAAAGGCGCACCGTCCCAAAAAGGAGTGACGAATGTAGAACACACTTTGCCAATAAAATTTCAACGATTTTTTTTTTTAACATGTCGTGTTTTTTGACATATTGTTTGAAATTTGGTCATAAAATCACCCAAAAATAAGCTGAATTATCTTTTTTCGGAAAAAAGCTGGTTTCATTTTAAACAAAGGTTTCGGTGATTTTTTTGTCCAAATTTCAAACAATTTGTCAACACAATTTCGTAACCAACTAAAAGGTCGGGCAGTTTTCTCGGTTTGTACGAGTCATGTTCGCAGAAAAAATCACCCCCTTTTTCCTTCTTTTATCGTCGAGAAAAACGACACTGCCTGGTAGATAAGACACGTTTAAACTAACTTGCAGGAACATGCGTATCGAATGATAAAAAGTTGTACTGATAATAACTCAACAAATCACCTCCGTATATTCCATTTAATCTAATATCTCATGTCTTTCAAATCCAAAGCGGATATTTCGTACTATAGCTTTGAACAAAAAGATTTTACGTAATTGGTATTTTCGTTAAAAAAAACAAGTTTATTAAAAAAAACTTTGAAATCAGTTTTACTGATCATTTTCGAGTGCTACAGCACGCCCATAACGGCCGTTTTTCGTTAAAAAATGAATATAGTCCTGACTCTCAATACGGACGTACTCAGTATGGACAATTGCTTCCAATACGGACGCTTTTTGCGAACAAAATTCTCCAAAACAGTCGAAAATGGAGATTTTTTGACAATTGACCCCAATACGGACGATATATTCGAAAATCCGTATTGGAAGTAAGAACTGTATCCCATAAGGGCGGTTTTGAATCAAAACTTTTGATAACGTATTTTGAAGCCGTTTTATACACTAGATGGGGCAAATTTAATTTCTCAGCACCGCTAGATAATCTCCATAATTTCATAAAAAACGCCCCCAAAAATTTACCTCGCACAAGCCTATCGGAAAAGTGATAAAGTATAAAAATGTACCCCTAAACTTAAAAAAAACTGTAACAAAAATATGAAAACCTGATACCAAACGTGAAATGACCATTCGCGAGTTAAATCTTAACAAATTTAATCTTTTAGCCGTCGAATATAAATTCGGCCCTCGAAGAATAAAAGCCGGATTCGAAGTAAAGCGGCGGTTAGCGAACATTTTTCAAAAGGTGTTAACTTTTTTGTGTTTAGTTTTAATTTTTTTTTTGGCGAGTCGAGAAAAAGGGGCCCTGTTGAGTCGCCTGTTCTAAAGAAGCTTGCCAATTTCAACCGTCTAAAGTTACTCATTGAAGCTGATATTTGACGCGGGCTTTTACACAGTCGTTTTCTAAATGGAACCGTCGGTTAGGAAGGGCGCATAAATCCCATACGCAACAAGCTGATCTACCGTTTTTTGTGTTATTTAGTACACTCCCTAAGACCATGTTCGGACTTAAAGTTTTGGCGCTAATCCAGAAAAAAGGGATTTACGGCTCTGGCAGGAGAACAGCTGCAGTTTAGGTGCTAAGCCCATTTTGGACAACAAAACAGATAATTGTTA
>SCLG01000129.1:141803-157116 GCA_004367875.1 Oikopleura albicans
ATATGGAAAAACCGCCCGATAACAGAAAAGGGTTAACCTCGGCGCGCCGGAGAACCACAGGATGGGTCAAGTGGAACTTTAAAAACGTGGATTTCATTTTATCACGTAAATAAAGGAGCAAATTTGACCACTGTTAATATAAAATTTTAAATTTTCTGACTTTTTTTCGAAATCAGTGCTAAAATGAAAAAAAAAGTAATTATATATGTTTGTGGAATCTAGTTTTGCCCGCAAGTTTCGACCATAAAAATGCTTTGAATTTATGCAAATGCATAAGATTACAACCACAGAAAAACAGTTCGGCTACTACCCTATTATCATCGAATCACTTTATCTTCAAACATAAGGTAAAACCAAATAATTTTCCCAACAAAGCACTTTTAAAAGAAATTTCAAGATGCAAATATTTTAAAAAGCACAATAGTAATCCTAAAGAGAAAAAAACATAATAGGTTGTTAAAATGAAGTAATTCAGACTGAAACGAAAGATTAAGAATTGATTGAAAACTAACAGCCGGTCCGTCAAACTAAATTGATGATTTCAGAATGTTTATCAAGTTTTGAGTCGGATAGTCAGTTGAAGTCTGCATCAAGTTCAAAGCTCAAAATATTTTCTGAAAAAAGGGCCGGATAAGCGGACGAGTGGGCAACGTGGCCAGATAAAAGGGGGTCGGATAAGCCCTCTGGCGCTGTAGTTAGTATGGGTTTAAAATGAGCTATCATACCGGTTATTATAGAGTGGCGTAAGCAATTTAGTTGCGAAAGTATTTTAAGACACTACAACATAACTGCGTAGTGCGTAGGCGGCCAGGCAGAAATGAACAGTAAATGATTAAATTCCACAATAAAATGACGCAATATTACATTTCTACAACTTAACTGCACAAGTGGTTTAGTGGTATAAAATTTATTAGATATAAATTAATTGATCAAACACAAGCAGACTGACTGACCGTCTGACAAGTGGACTGATCGTCTGAAAATAAATAGACATTTTCAAATTTTTGCGAATGTTATTTTGACCAACTTAGACGTGTCAACTTAGAAGTGACATATTATATCATTGCGGTTGTTAGTGGTGTCTCGGTAAACGGATTTTTTTCACATTTTCCTGTACAAAAAAAGGTGAATTTATGTTTTTCCTCACATACACAGATTGAAAAGACATGTTCTATGAAGCATGACTAATTTCGATCGCCTTACGGGGGAACGGAGTTCTTAATAACACTCTTATGTCCTTCATTATCTTATTTCGGGTGTTCGTACGTAAAAAGACTGTCTGTTTTTATTTGCAAATAATCCAAGTTTTACATACACCACCTGTCTACGGAAGTTAACAAAACGATGGAAGCAAAAGAGTGTTAACTTCTATGAATTTTGTTAACTTCCAGGAAGTTGTTTTAAACTTAAGTAGATAGTGCAGCCTCTAAAACTGTAATAAAATGTCGCGAACCAACTGTTAACTTCCATGAATTTTGTTAACTTCCGAGCATTTTGTTAACTTTAGGGCATAGGGCACATTATAAAAGCAAAAAACTTATTTTCGCGAATTTACCACTCAAATGAACCAGTACTTTGAAATCTCTGACAAACTGCTGTCAAAAATATGTGTGTCAAAAGGCTATCCACCGGCTAATCAGATTTTGTGTTTTCTTTGCAAAAAACAAAGTCAAATTGTATTTTCGACAAAATGTGACGTTTAAAGCGACAGTTCATGAAAGAAAATACAATTTGAAATGCGCGACTGTCGAATATTTAATCGGTCAAAATTCGAAGTGATTTTTTTTTTTTGGTCGCCGTCCGTTCAAAGATTCGACATTCTAAATAAACAATATTTAGAAAAACAGCTGTATGAGAGCAAACAAACCAAAAAAAAATGCCGAAAAAATGAAAAATTATGGTAATGAGCTTGCGACAGATTTTTCTGGAACACCCGGTGATGTCTGGGCCTTTCATTTATTCTTATACAAGACAAACTCTTGGGACGTCTATAATGTAATTTGCTACATTGTTTCTCACTATATTATTTTTTTTTGTTCTTTGCGACAGAAAAAAAAACCATCAAAAGTTATGTCGCAGCCAAAATAATATTCAATTATGCCAAAAATAGCATTGCTTTTACAATAATTATTGGAGTCAAATCTATTTTAAGTCAATTGACTTCTTCTTATTGACGTTTTTCAGGAAAATGCGCAAAAAAAGATCATATGATGCTACAATTCTTGCAAGTTCGCCGTTTAACCCTTGGGAATCACTGTGTAACGATTGTCACACAACGGCCTATTTGCCCTAATATCTCATCAAAACGGCTTCAAATCAAAAATCGCTGATAGACGGGTCAAACCAAAGATCACGGAGAAAATGTTTGAACAAAAATCGGAAACAAATTTTTTTTTTCAAAAAGTTTCCTGAGCTGACTTTGGAGACATTTGACGATTTTTTTATTGGTCTCGATGGATTCGTTATGCAGGAGTAACCCGTAAAACGTTGCAAACAATTTCATTCTTCAAAAACGGCCATAACAGGCTTGTGTCATAGTGTCCCCTTTGGGTTATACGAACACCATTGACCCCGGAGTTAATTAAGTTGAACATACTACCAAAGTTACTCGAAAGATTTATTAACTCTTACCTGATAGATGGAATATTTATTTTATCGTCCTCAAATTCTGTGAATTGACTAGACCGTGTGCTCAACTCTTGACGACTTCGCTCTAGTTGTGGCATCTGTCGAATATCATACGAAATCGTAGAATTTTGGAGTGATCGTGCTGAATACATATTGTGAGCAACTTGTTTCGCTAAAACGTAAGTTAAGAAAGTTTTCACAAAAATACAGTAAAATCGTGATTATGTCGTCATTTGGCATCCAAATGTTGGATGGTAATACTCATGGTAATACTGATGGTAATACTCATGTTTTTCGAAACTGTATTACAAAAGATATTGGCAAATATTATATCATTTGACAGAAAGTCTTATACTTATCAGTATCAGAATTTTATCACACAGTATCACACAGTATCAAAATTTTGGCTTGGCTTGGCTTTTTACAATCTTCCATTTTTGCTTGGCTTGGCTTTTGACAGTCTATTTACTTCTTAAAACGGTGAAAATTTAGGTTTAATCCCTGTTATTTCTACTTTTTGGTGATGAAAATGGCATGGTCCTTGAAGTAGTGTATATTCTTCGTATTATTGTGCATTTCCCGGGATGCTCTTAATGAATGTGGTAAGCATAATGGGGCGAGTCTACCCATTTTTCCAGCTACAATTGTTTTCAAATTCTCCAGTGCCCTATTGTTTTGACATTATCAGTTCCTTTGGAATATGCAAGCAGCGGAAAGTAAGTAATCTTTTTGGATTGGCTTTAAAAAAATCTATATAATTTAATTTTAGGCGATGGGGGAGGCGACTCGGGCTTGTTACATATTCCAGAAAAACCCTTTTGTGGCATAACGTGGCATCGATTCTTGAGCACGTCATGACTTGTCACGGTAAAAAACACTTTCATCTGAATTGGATGAAAAAAGCGTCCGGGTCGAGATAACGCTCAAATGCACACACACACGCCGCGCCTTATTACGTAACAAATCCGACCAGTTACTTTTATTTTTTTACCTGGCACTGGGTGTCACATAAATCGAAAAGTTTAAGACACTCAAATAGAGAGCCGCTAGTCATTTTTCAAACGACATAAAATGAGCCAGATGATTAAGCACGGACTTCGAATTACGATAAAACGAATATATTGGTCGGTATATTACAAAAATGAAGTAAGATAAAAATGTCTGGGTACATATGTGTTGAAAACTTAACTATATCATTCGAACAAAATTATTTTCGTCAACAATCATGACTCAATATGAACACAAATTAACAAGAATTTCAAAGGGTGAAATTTCGTTAAAAGTTGTTTAAAAAATTGTTGTAAATGTTGACAAAATTTGCTGAAATATCATAAAATTTGATAAAAGTTGTTGGAATTGGATAAAATTTGATGAATTTTGATAAAAAAAAAATAGATAAAAATTTGATCAAATATGATGTAATTTGATTAAGTTTAAAAAACTGATAAAATCATTTAACATTCCATACAATGTACTTATCTCGAATTTCATAAAATTTTGTGAAGACTGGATAAGTTTATCAATATAATTACGTATCATACGTACCTGGTTAAATAAAACAGTAAATCATAAAATTGCTCGGAAATAGCTAGCGTGAAAACATACCCCGAAGATATATTAGAGCTGGAAATGGGTCATGTTAACACAAGTTGGTAAGATTTGAGTCAAAACGATTAAAATCGAATATTAAGCACGCCGTTTTTCTGTCAACAAAAGTACAAAACGTCGAAAAACCGTTCTTACCGGCACAAGGGCGCTTTGTACAAAGTGTGAAGAAACGGTATAAATCACTAGGGGTTTCAATCATAAATATATTATTATTATTTAGCTGTGAAATTGATAGAAAATATGTAATATATTTGTAAAATTTTATCAACATAAATAAATTCTTGGTCATTTTTCATCATTTTTCATTAATTTTAAGTGACTAAACAAAATTATATTTATTTTATAAACAATTTTAATATTGTTTTCTATTTCTAACCTTTTTAAACTCAATTTGAATAAACTTAATCAGTTTAAAACGACTTAAATCAACTTAAATCATTTTTAATCAATTAAAATCATTTAAAATATTTTAATCAGTTTACATCAATTTAAATTAGTTTAAATCAATTTAAATCAATTTAAATCATTTTTAATCAATTTTTATCGATTTTATATTAAATTATGCCCAGTCAAACGACTTTATTTTGTTGGCCCATAAATTAAGCCCGTTTAAGAATGTCAAACAAAATTGGTCATTATTTGTAGAATAGTTTGTTGTCTTACAGTAACAATCTCGGTACTAATGTTGCAAATGTAAGAATTGGCGTATTACATATGTCTGTGTAAACGTGTGAAGGATTAGTTCGCACAATGAAAAAAAAAATCCCTCGAAAAAACAATTCAAAACATTGAGATCGCTTCCGATGTACTGTTTTTTGTGTGTTCCTTATTCTGGCTACTCTTTGCCAATTATACCAGACGATGCCCTCAAAAAGTACTTTGTTCAAAACCCGCCACCGAAAAAAAAAATATATTTTCAGGTTATTTTTCGAGCATATTTTTTTTCAGTCAAAATGCGATAATAGTGGATTATATCAGAATTCGATTGGCTTCGTTTGACTGTGACGACAGAGGGCCGTTAAATCCGTATTCAAGACGCGATTTCCGAAACACTATCCCCAATTTCAGATTTAAGAAAATTTTAGCGGTTCTAACATGAGCACCCCCCAAAAAAAAAGTGAGTGAGTAGATAAGCACCGAGCACATATATATCTAATATGACTTATTCATGTTGGCAGGTGGCAAGTGACAAATTGTGACTTTGATCGTCGTTTCGTCATCAGAAGCCTTGCGTATGCATATTCCAAGCCGAATGCGTTGACTTTTAAATTTTTCTTTTACACGTTGAAAAAAAAAGATCTTCTAAAAATTTTATACGCACTATGATAGTATAATATCCAGTCTGTAAAATTGTGCCAGATTTTAGGACAAAAAATACGTGCATTCGATTATGACATGGACTACTCTAGTATACTTGAGTTGCTGTGTTCTGATTGGCCCGTTTCTGTTTCGGCCAATGAACGCTCATGCTGATTACTCATATTCTAAAGGGTGTGCTCTGCACCGACGAAATATTTTTATATGAAAGTGTTGCAGTATTATGTCAGATTATTCGAAATAAAATGGTTTATTTTTCGTCTCCTTATTTTCCCGAGCTTAATTTTTCGACACCTTGTTTACGGACACTGAATTTTTCGTCACTTTTTTATAAACATTTTATAATCTATTCTCAGTAATGCAGAATTTATTTGTGTAAATTTTCGGTTTAAAGCGTCATTAATAACTCATTATAGTTAATTATCCTGTAACTATTATAGTAGAAAATGAAAAATACTACATTTTACAAATTCCAGGCTTCTAGAAAGATATGTGTTTAGGCCACGAATTGACCAAGTATGAATTCTAGAAGCCTGGAATTTGTGAAATGTGTTATTTTTCATTTCATTTCTTGTAATCGTATTAGTATAATTTGATGAGATTAGCTGACAATTATTATGTTCCAATTTTATCTCCCTGTAACACTCTGTAACACCGTGTTACTAAGTACTCTTTCAGTTACAGAAATAATGATCACATTGTGAAATGATCGAACAATTGTGACGTAAAAATATTTATATACGAAAAAATGTTGGTCATTTAGTGAAACCCGTAAAGTAAGTACGGTTAAACCAATTTCGAGTTTCAACCCAATCTATGATTTTTTTTCAATTTTTATGAATTTTCATCCACTTTTTTTTCAATTTGTGCCATATTTTATCAAAAGTTTTTTATCAATATTTTACTACGCGTAGCTACGTATTTAGGGAAATAATTTATCCGGTAGGGTGCGACTGCCTTTTCCCCCATTTCAGCAGTCTCGTTGGCGCCCCAAAACTCGTTTTTTTTTCTTTCTACAGCGTGAACGAGAATATTACTAGTTAAATTGGAATCAACCGAATTTGTTGTCGAATTCTATTATGTTTGATCAATAATTATTAAAAACCAATCAACATAATTTTTTTTTGACTAACCCGAATTCATGTGTTATGAATTTTAAGTGATTACCGTTAATTGAACGACGTTGGTAGGAAATAGTCGTAAATATCTGTTTGTATTTCATTTAGGTCGATAAACAAACACTAGTGTACTTTTTTCGTTTTAGCCAAAAATATCTTAATCTTTCTTGAATTGGTCGGTTTCCGTGGGACTCATTTCACATTAGAAGCGGGTAAATGGAAAAAGTACTTATCGGTTGCCTGTCGCATAAGCATACGCAAGACTAATTCAAGATGACGTCTAAATCAATTTTCCGTCATTAGTTATTAAATTACCAAGATGTTGGNTCGTAAATATCTGTTTGTATTTCATTTAGGTCGATAAACAAACACTAGTGTACTTTTTTCGTTTTAGCCAAAAATATCTTAATCTTTCTTGAATTGGTCGGTTTCCGTGGGACTCATTTCACATTAGAAGCGGGTAAATGGAAAAAGTACTTATCGGTTGCCTGTCGCATAAGCATACGCAAGACTAATTCAAGATGACGTCTAAATCAATTTTCCGTCATTAGTTATTAAATTACCAAGATGTTGGACGCTACTTTGTATCGCATATCGTTAAATATAACATTTTCGTCATATATATCCCAGTTCACAAACTTTTTTTTTCTTTCTATTTTAAATTTTAATGAATTCAGTCTGTAATCATAACAGTTATTTTTTTTTCTCATCAACGTACAATTTTTGCGAAACCTGGACAGACTAATATAACTTTATCAATATACAACTTGTGATTGGATTTTTGGGATTGTTGTTTTTGAGAGATATTTTACAGACAGTATAAAAAATCTATTACAGTGTTGTGTGGCTTTAAAAAGTGGATTGTATTTTAACATATCTGTTTTTGTAAAAAAACACTATATCACGAGATATTCACGTTTAACAATCAAAAAGTTTGATGTTTATCCCACACCTATTTTTTGTGAGCCCGTTTACGCAAGATATTCAATGCAAATTATTCCCTGCTGGGAGTTAACGTGTAATAGGGGCACCGATTGAGTTGATAAATTTATAACTGAGCTCCAAAAGAGTATAAATGATAATCGGAAGCACGCAAACTGAAGAAAGGTAAATTAGTATTAGTTAAATGTTGAGAAAACTAAAAGTGGAGAAAGGTCAACGGGTATTTAGATTCTTGATGTAATTATATTATTGTTGAATATTTAATAAAAATTATTAAATAATTTTCCGCTACTTATTATTTCGATCATTTTTTGTTTGTTCAAATTGAGATCATTATTGAAAATCATTATAGAAATTGAGGCATTATGCCCCTGTTAGATAAAAACACACCGTAGTCTCTAAAATAAAATAAAATCACCTGTATTTTTCATCCGATTGAGCACATCGTCCTGACGGTCTTTCTGTTGACGCGATTATGAGATAAATTTAATTTAACTATCTTTAGTATACTGTTTGATAATCAAAAATAAGGCATTTGGAATTTTAATATAATTTACTGGAGCAGCATACGGTTAATTGAATGGATAAATAAAATAATAATGTACTGGTTGCACGAAATAGACGCTTTATGAGGTTTTCGAAAGGTTTGTGGTACATCCTGGGCAACTACAGGAAATTTCGAAACCTGGAAAGGGCAAAAAAAAACGGCGAAATGTGAAAATGAGGAAACCATAAAACGATGAAAAACCACAAAATGAAAATAAAAGTTTGTGATTTTTCACAGTTTTCAGATTTTTGTCGTTTTTAGGTTTTGCCTTTTTAAATTTACACGGTTTTTTTCTCGTTATGATTTTTGTCATTTTTGGTTACGCCAGTTTCTGTTTTCACCCAAATCAGGTTGTGCCATCACGATTAGATTGCATACATATTATTTAAACTTCGCCATTATGCTAGAAGTTGTTTTGAGTACCGGGAATGAAAGCTGCGTATACTAGTGACTATTTATGAAACCGCCACTTAGTGGTGACCACTAGCGAACACTCGCGGGCCCAATGTGGTTTGATCAGCGCTTCACGTGTACGAAAAATGGAGCTAACATTTAAAATAACGTTTTCTCAGTTGCGGCACCGTGAACTTACCCAGAAGGCCAACGTTCTAGAATATTTTTGAAGAAAATCTATGCACGCTACCATATTAGTAAATTAAAGGACAGTTTAAGAACAGTAACCTAAAGGTTAAATGTTACACGTAATATCGATACTTTATTAGACAACTTTATAAGACACTCAAATCATTCATCTTCATTAGGGGCCCTACACTTAAATGGCCCTTAAAGATAATCTTGCTCAATGATATATAATATATCGAACTGTATGTAATATACGAACGTTCGTTTTGATTCTTTTACAAGGTTCGTATTTTAACATATTTTTTCTCCAAATTGAATTATTATAAGTGGCTGTATATGATATACAGTATATCTTAATAGCCGTGGCTCGTTACGCATAGTTACGTCTCCCGTACTTCCGTTTATTATTGATACAATTATGGTTATCTTATCACACGAACACTGGAAATTGGTAACAAAATATTGGCAATACAAAAAGTAAACTATCTTAAACTTGTTTATATTCCTACTCATTTCACGCCGGCGGCCGGACGCTCGTTAATAACGGATATTACGTATATGAAGAATCTTGCCAGTATTTCATCCCTTGCCACAAACAAAGTTTCCATCTTAGTTTTTGCAACAAAATTTTAATAGAACTTCGGCGGAAAAAAATTCAAAATTTGTTTGACAAAATTTCAAAAAAAAAATGATTATTGGAAAAATGATCCATTTGAAAATTTTGTTGAGAATAACCCCCTGTAAATAAATCCGTATTTTTCGACATTTCAAAATTTTATCCCGATAATAGTGATTTTGCAAACAAGATACAAATTTACTATTGAAAAAACTAATTTAAAAAAGTACCATGACAAAAATATCATGAAAGAGTACCATGAAAAAGTACCATGAAAAAGAACCATGAAAAAGTACCATGAGAAATAATCATAAGAAAGTACCATGAAAAAGTACCATGAAAAAGTACCATGAAAAAGTACCATGAAAAAGTACCATGAAAAAGTACCATGAAAAAGTACCATCAAAATGTAATCCATGATAAAAAAAAACACCAGATTTCCTCAATTGCTAAAGTTGATAGTAAACTAATACACAAATCTTATCTCGTGATTTCCACAAAAATCGGAAAAAAATGAAAAGTTCCAAGTCTGCAATTGTGATCCCCAAAGCAAAATTATATTTTCTTGTGGAAATAAATAATCCATGTCTGACATTTTTTTTCACCGAAAAAATCACCCCTACAATGTTTAATTTGGCCCAAATCGAATGTCCAATAAAAAATATTTACGTGAAATACTTGCAAAATTAATATTCACGTTCGAATTGCTTGATGAGAGAGAATATCTTGCGCAAGATTGGCATGTCGGGGCTGGAACCACGTGGTTAACCACGATTCTAAACTGGGACACCGCCCTATGTCCGGGCCAGAATTAAATATACATTCCTATTACTCATCAGTGGTCAAGTTTACTTATTTTTTGCCAATGTATAAATGTTCGTCGCAATTTAGATTTTGACAAACTTTAATACTAGATTGATCCCCCAAAAACAAACTTGAAACTTTGGTTTTTTTATTTTCTCGGAAAATAGTATTAATATTACGTTTTTTATTCGTACAAATATCTTTAAAAAAAATGTATTACAGTCCCGACTTTCAAAGCCTTTATTTTGATAACGTTTCGTTTTTCGGTTAAATTATCGGTACCCTGGGACCACGGTACCCTGGGACCACGGTACCCTGGGAGTTCATTTTCAGGCTGTATTGAAAACTTTACAAGTAAATTTAATAACTATTTTAGGTACAGATAAGAATGGGGTAAAATAACGTGCTTCTCGCTTTCTCAAAATTTATACTCTAATAGGCTGAAAAATAGAAAAACGAGAAACGTGTTATCATACCCCATAATGTACAAGTCACGAATGGGAGGGCTACAAACTGGCGGTCACAAACTTGACCGCCAGTTCGATGCCTTTCACGAATGTCGTCCGTAACTGAACGTCCGTACAGTGACCCCAATTCACGTTACAAAAAAGTTAAATAAGTTTGTCCCCTTTAAACACGAAGTTTGTAAATTTGTAACGTTTTTTTTGGCGTTTAACCAAATTCGTAATTTTGAGTTATATCACGTTCGAAACCCGCTTGTTGGTATTGGTAACTGTAGAGCACTTTCTTCTTGTATAACCAAAAGCTATTAAACCCGTATCGATAAATACACCACTATGCCGGCTATTGGGCGTTTTTTATGGGCAGTTTGTTCGACAATGTTTTGACAAAATGTTTTCAATTAAAATTTTGACTTATGTAGACAAATGTTAAATAAGTATATGATTTTTTAAGAAACGTTACATTTTTTCTATGTCTCATTCTTGTGTTTAATACGTCTATCACATCAATTTTCACGCAACTCATAACAGGTCAACAATATGCCGGGCCAAGCAAAAGAAAAAAAAAATAGGGATTTTTATTAAAGATGAGCACACAAAATGTGTAAAAAACAAAAAAAATTTTTGCCGATATACCTTCTGACTAACGAAGGTACATTGTGACTAAATTAAATTACCGCAAACATACTCGGAGGTCGTTTAGAATACAGTCCTTTTGCACTTATCTGGCCGGCACTCCCGCTGGTTCCTTTACCGTGGTCAGAATTTTGAGCAATACTAGTAATTCTCCAGTAACTTCTATCTTTTTACGTGAAGCACTGCGGAGTTATCCGGCCAATATTATGTAACAAAATTATTTTCGACTAAGAATAAAAAAAACTTACAGATCTCATTTCTGTATACTTTCAACTCCTCAAACGTGCAACAAGGGGCAGCTGGCATATCAATTATTTTCCCCCTTAAACATGAAATATTCAAAACAGACGACCTGTAGTATATAATAATTTATTCGACACTGTAAGCCACTCAGACTACTGTATATACAGCGTGGAATATCTACGAGTTATTAACATACCATAAAAAAGTAATCGTGAACAAGTACCATGAAAGAGCACCATGAAAAAGTACCATGAAAAGTACCATGAAAAGTACCATGAAAAGTACCATGAAAAGTACCATGAAAAAGAACCAGGAAAAGGTACCATGAGAAAGAACCATGATAAAGTACCATAAACAAGTACCATGAAAAGTACCATGAAACATAACGATGAAAAAGTACCAAAAAAATACCAGGTTATTAAGACACCTATAGAACAAAAAACGATAGAAATAAGAATTGAAGAAAAAAAGTTGAAAAAGGGAAACCTGGGGAATGTATAGAACCGGGTACAATTATAAATGCCATATAAATGGGTTAATGCTTATAAATTGGTTATCTACTAAAATCACGTTTTTATTGCGTTATCTGTTCTCTAAAAAAATGGTTTTCCGAATGGGATTCGTGAGAGGAAAATGAAACAAAACCGCGTTTCCTTTTCGCGTTGGTACCACTGACTCTGTTCGTAAAGCCTTCAAATATGGGGGAAAACTTTTAAACAATACTTCAATGGGCGGATATGCAATGACCATTTTTGAACCATACACACATTTTTGACATATAGCACGTACATTCAACTTTCCTTTTTTTATTTATACAATACGGAAGTTAATTATATTCAGATATTTTTCTGCGGGAACAAAAACAAATGATTTACCCAAGTATAACTTTTACAAAAACCCACAAAACCAAAAGTCAAAAGGTTCATCTACTGCTAAGTTTTTTGGTGAACAAAGTTCTGACAAACTTGCTATAATTTTTAGTAACCCTCGATTGATAAAAAAAATGGTGAATACAGTCCGTGCTTACGTTTTTGGTTCTGAAAAATAGCGTCCGTATTGGGTGAATTGTCATAAAGTGTCCATTTTCGACTCTTTTGGGGACATTTTTTCACAAAAACGTCCTTATTTGAAGAAATTGTTTCTATTGAGGCTGAAGGGTACTTTCGAGACCATTTTTGGTCGCAAAAAAACTCATTTATGAGTACTTTCGCGACCACACCATTTGGTCGCGAAATGGTGTTTTAAACAAGGTTTTTTTCTACTTAAACAGTGGTCGCGAAACCTCACCCAAAAACCATCAAAACCTTATTTTCAACAACAATTCGCGACCAAATGGTGTGATCGCAAAAGTACTCATAAACGGTTTTTTTCAAGACCACAAATAGTCGCGAAAGTAACCCACTCCCTATTGAGTGCGTCCGTATTGAGAGTAAGGACTGTTTTACATCAATTATTGACCAAATTATCAAACAAATGTATTCTTACATGATATATTTTTTTTTCGATATTAGAACGTTATGCCGCTTTCTGAGATGGCGGATAATAGAGTCACCTAAAGTGAGAAATTTTTCCGACAAAAAAATATTTTAACCAAATTTCACGGACAACCTTTTCAAGTCGTTCGTTTTGAAATTGGACCACGTTTATTTTAGAGAAATTTCACATACTGTTTTCAACACAGAAGATAAACACTGGGGCATTGTTTTGATTTTCCTATTGTTTAACTTTCCTCAATTTCTATCCCAAAAATCAAAGTTTACAATATATTTCATACGGTGTATATGTATTCAAAATTGGCCATCAAAAAATGTTCTCTACTGCTCAAGTGGATTTTCGAGGCGAATATTTGTCTTCCCGTTATTTCCTGTAATATCCCATTGACCACTTGTGGATTCCTCGGAAGCTTTTCTTTTTTTAGTCCATCTCTTTCTAACGTGCTTAAACAACTACGAATGTCTGTTGTCCAATTGAATTATTATTCAATTATTATGATAAGTTCCCGAAAGAAAAAAATCGATGACAAAGGGCGGATTGTTACGCGATTGAAATAATATTGGCGCGACAGATCAGCTCTTCTCGTTTTCATATCGGACTCGAACTCGAAGCTGAGCCGGATAGTCGATGGCAGGCCGGTTGGCGTACGGTAATCATTGGCATGAGTCGTAAGCGGCTGATTGCATAATGAAAATAGGCATAGAAATATTCCACAAAAAAATCGTCTTTTTCCATTTTATATTTGCAATCGAATGCAGATTAAAAGAACCAACCCTGTTCCCGGCACATGTGCCCTTTCTGGCACTTTCGTATATTGATTTGTATATTGATTTCAATGTAAACTTTCCGGTTATTTTTTGATTAAAAATATAAAATACACCACATGTGACTTATTTGGACACTTCGACAGTCAAAAAGTGTCCGAATACAGTTGATGTGCATACAACTCGACACTACCACTTCCAAAAACCGTCGCGTTGTGTGCGCATCGTCGCGTTGTGTGCGCATCGTCGCGTTGTGTAATACCACTGTATTTATGTATATACTGCAGCGACCACTTCCAAAAACCGTCGTGTTGTGTGCACATCTACTGTAAGCGCAAATTGTCCGAATAAGTGCGCAGTATGTATATAGGCGTTTTCGCTGGAAAACTTTTGACAAAAAAGTGTCCAAATAACTGACCATCGGGGATTTTGTCCAAATAAGTGCTGTTCAAATAAGTGCACATGTGATGTATCAACTGATTGTTTTTTTTTCAAGAAAAGTATTTTCGAACAAATAAAACGTTTTTTCAGGGTAATGGGGTGAAATAACGTGATTCTCGCTTTCTCAAATTTTGTATTCTAATAGGCTTAAAATACTTAAATACACCCCCTGCGCTGTTATCTTGTCACCCGTTATCTTGCAGATTTTCCCGTTGGCTCCGTTATCTTGCAGATTTTTTTCGGCCAATTTTCCAGGAATCCCTATCTTTATGTGTTAAGCCATGCGCTGTTATCTTGCAGATGTCCCCGTTCGCTCCGTTATCTTGCAGATTTTTTTCATGCGATAGTTGCAAGATAACAGCGCAGGGGGTGTAGCGAGAAGCACGTTATTATACCTTATACAGTATGACTCATACTGTATAATAACGTGCATCTGATATGTCTTCTCGCTTTGATGAGCTAACCAGAAAAAAAAATCACATATAAATTCCTAAATTAGGAGCACCCCTACCTGGGCCAATTATGGGATAATGAACCAGAAAAATGCTGCATTTAATTAAATTTAAAAATGTTATACAATGCTAATCAACATAAAACAAATTTAGCCATGTTTGTCATCTGACCATTATGTAGATTTTTACTTTCAAAAGTACTTTAACGCCAATCGTCTTGTAAAATTTACACTTTGGATCATGTTGTAGCACTTTTTGCAATGTGAAATTTTGCATACTTCAATTTTTTTATTATTAAAACGGGTTTGAGAGGTATGTTAACTGTCAGACTTTTTTTCAGTTTTTTTCAGGTTTTTTAGATTCGTTTGTTTATGAATGGGTTGCAACGGTCACCTTATAAGCACTGCTTGAACAAATGGTACTTCTAAGACTTAAAATCCCTTTTTACTAAAACCAATCTTGTTTCTGCGATCCGTATTTTTTTGGGAATTAAGTGACAAATTTCATTTAGTTGGTCCCGTTTGATTCTGATCGTTTAATCAGTTTAGTGCATTTAGTGAACTTATCTCAAGTTTTCTGTAAAAAGTGGGTTTAACAACTACATGACGTCGAATTAGCCGAAGACGAATCACTTGAAAACAAATGTGTAAACATTTGTGA
>SCLG01000129.1:161155-186740 GCA_004367875.1 Oikopleura albicans
GGAAATGTGGACAATTAACTGATTTTTTTATATAAGTAAGAAATTTAACAGATTTTAAGCCCATTTCACTTGTTTTTTATTATCTTATCGAAACAGGTCATAGTCGGACAAATTCGCAGAAAAGACCTGAAGAAAACGATTAGTAACCGTATAGTTTAAGTAATCAGAAATCGATGCGAGGCAACCGTCGAGACCTCAGAAAAGAAAAAAGAAAAAAAAGAACAATAGACAAAAAATTGACAGAAAAAGAAAAAAAAAGTTTCCCAGTTTTGTTTACTTTGTCACTTCAAAGTAGCTTTAATTAAAGAAACAAACAAAAGTTCCCAAACAGAAATTAATAACCATAAAATAAGTACAGTAATTGAACACAATCATAATTTTTTTTTTTTTTTTTTTTTCTTAGAACGAGCTGAGTTCATTTTTTAGCATTATATTGTTCTCAAAAGTACGGAAAAAAAATCCTTTACGTATTTTTTTTGTTTGAGGTTATTAATTTTTAAGGTTATAGTAATAATTTTTTTACTTGACAAAAAAAAATGTGTTTCTGTTGACCTTAATAAACAGGTGAAAGAAGAAAAAAAAATTTGATTTTTATTTTGAAATTATCGAGTTTGTTCACGTAAAGCACAATTTGGTGTAACTTCATTTTTTGTGAAAGTGTCCAGGTGATTTCTATTTTTTTTTCGTTACACCACGCATACTTCCAAGAACAATCTTACAAATAAAGCGCCATTTTTTTTTTGCTGGCCACTTTGCGGATGTTTTCTTTGCCAGGTGATATGGGCCATAGATTTCCAACCGAGCTCGTATTTTAGCATTTTTTTTGGCTCTACTTCCTGTTCTTGGAAGTACGCGTGGTGTAACGAACAAAAAAAATAGAAATCACCAGGACACTTTCACAAAAAATGAAGTTACACCAAATTGTGATTTACGTGAACAAACTTGATAATTTCAAAAAAAAAAATCAAATTTTTTTTTTTCTTCTTTCACCTGTTTATTAAGGTCAACAGAAACACATTTTTTTTTGTCAAGTAAAAAAAATTATTACTATGACGTTAAAAATTAATAACCTCAAATAAAAAAAAACGTAAATGATTTTTTTTCCGTACTTTTGAGAACAATATAATGCTAAAAAATGAACTCAGCTCGTTCTAAGGATCAGAAATATATATTGGCATATTATATTTTCGTAACCCTTAAAAAAAATTATGATTGTGTTCAATTACTGTACTTATTTTATGGTCATTAATTTCTGTTTGGGAACTTTTGTTTGTTTCTTTAATTAAAGCTACTTTGAAGTGTCAAAGTAAACAAAACTGGGAAACTTTTTTTTTCGTTTTCGGTCAATTTTTTGTCTATTGTTCTTTTTTTTCTTTTTTTTTCTGAGGTCTCGACGGTTGCATTGTATCCATCAGAAATGTGTCAGATTTTCTTAAACCACAGTACTTTTTGAGACAGAAAAAATATTTTTGACAAAATTACAAATATACACGTAGATACACGTAGTCTCTTTTTTGTCTTGTTCGTCTAGAAATTATACACCCCTAGCCAGTTATCTTAACACCAATTATCTCGATAAAGTGGGGTTTTCGGACCGAAATGTATGGTATTTACAATTATGTAATCAAACGCCCTACCCCATTATCTTAACAAAATTCAATTATCTTATCAAAACTTTTTTCGAGCATTTTTGGTGTTATAACTGGTTAGGTGGTGATCTCTGTGCGTTCGATTTCAAAGGCGGCATATAACAATAAGTTATCCCCTAAGTACTATCCCCTAACAATAAGTTATCCCCTAAGTACTATCCCCTAACTTATTTTGATTTTTAATCATCTGGTAAAACTCATAAATCGGGTAACTGTAGTCTGGAGAGTACCAATTATTTGTAAGTTTTTACTACAGACAACGTTTCACTTTTGGACAAAAGAAATCTATGGCGCTCATTAGAGAATTTGCGAGTAATTTGTTGGGCGTTAAAAGTTATGCGCTAACCACCTCTCTAAATAGTTAGATGCATCTCAAACATAGATTGTTGGGAAGATAATCTGTAAAATGTAAAACAATTCTAGGTTAGCAATTAAGACTAGATCTAGCTTGGCCAAAGCGTTATATGCGAAGGAATTGGCTTAATACCGTGTTAAAATTTTGTAGATTTAATTATAATATAAATTCACATACCGAACGGTTATGAGGTTGTCAAGTTAAAGGTTGTTTTAACAAGGTGTCGCCATTTTATAAAAAAACTAATATGCCACAAAAAGTCTTCAGAGGTTAACCGTTACGTACACGCGGTTCTATAAAAAAAAATATTTTGCAAATCACGCCGAATTAATGGTACCTCTAGTTCATTGTTACTTTAACTAGTAAAATTGGGGATATTTTAAGTAGGCTATTACGTCAGTTGACAATGACGTTGCCGTGATTAAATTGATCAGCCTAATGAAAATTATGAAACCAAAAAAAATTTGCAAACGTTGTATCTTACAATACGGGGGGCCCTGACGATCGCACTCAACGCGCGGACCACATTTTGCCACAAGGTATTCAGGTTCATAATATCACGACGTTTTCACATCCGAAGCATTTGTCGAAAAATGGTCCATCTTTTTTATGTTCTTTCTACGACATTTTGAGGTTATTAAAACCTCAAAAAAATTGCACGAGGCAAACTTGATTGTGTTTTGATTTTACGTTTGAGGTGTTGAAATTTTAAACAACCGTTTACAACGAAAAACGTGCATATTTCGGTCAAAATTTTGGTCAATAATTCGAGAAAGTTTGTGCCCGTCCGTAAAAAATTGCCACTATTGAATTTAATTTTATGGCGTTGTTGTCGGTAAATGTGTTAGAAGACGTTACTATGATATTAAGGATGATTGTGACTCAACGGTACAATAATTGATTTCTACTAATGTTTTTCAGTGTAATCACCAACACACTAGTTGAAATAATAGTTTACATTAGAAATAACAATATGCATTTGAGATACAGGGGGTAGAAAATTACTGAGACACGTGTCAAAAAGTTCCAATCCGATCTTTTTTAAAAATGAAGTTCGAACTCCCGGACCCACATTCCATTTCCGATATTCTACTACAGTCATCGTCCCCGAAACGGGTGCCTTTCTTTAAAAACACCCGTTTCGGGGACGAGGACTGTACTAGTTTCAAGTTATAAAAAGTTTACCTTGAAATGAGATGAGAGTCCAATTATGAGAAAAAAGTCCAAATTGCAAAGCGTATCAGAGTTAGATATTGCATTTTGAAAAGGGTTTACCGTAAGGTTTGGAAATTATTATGTATTGTAACAATCGATATTATTAAAGTTTATGGCCATGACCAAATCTCTATGTTGTAACATGCAATTTTGGATTAAGGATCTAAAATTGATCTAAAACAAATGGTTTTTCCAATCAGTAACAAAGTGGTCAAATACTAAAAACGGTAAAGTCTAGACATATGTCACAATAAGAAACTTTTATCATAACCAATAAGAAACTTTTAAACAAGAAACTTTTATCATAACCAGTTTATAATAAGCTTTATTGGATTTCATTGCCATCTTTTGCATTTAACATGTACCGTAACAATGTTTCATTTAGCAAAAACTGAATTTTATATTGCAGGATCTTGCGTTGAAGTTTGGACATGTTCGTTTATCAAAATCTGCGTTCATTTATTGTGTTAGACTAATTATACGCTCTTGTTTATTCATCACTACAGAGTACCCGAAATCATAAAGATGTATTGACTAAAAAGTACCTCACTCAGACGGTAGTCTAGTGTTTGTGTTTATCATTTAAAATGGCCAACAAAAGGCTCAAATAACGCGTTTCAAATGCATGAATGCATTTCGCGAGTCGATGTGTTGATTCGACTCCAATTTTTAAGATAGACGTCGTTGGGGCCTCATCGAGGCTAGGTCCCTCCAATATTACATTTTTTATATTTTCTTAGTTTTTGTATTTTTACCACATGGATATTATAAAATAAATACNACAACATTCTCTCTCTTTATCATTATAAATTATGAAATTGTTACTTTATTCGTTTTGACACTTTTTATATGTATTATCACGTCAATACAATTTTTGTTACATTTATAAAAAATATAAACTCCTCATTTTTTCGTTTAAGGGGGAAGGATGTATTGACTAAAAAGTACCTCACTCAGACGGTAGTCTAGTGTTTGTGTTTATCATTTAAAATGGCCAACAAAAGGCTCAAATAACGCGTTTCAAATGCATGAATGCATTTCGCGAGTCGATGTGTTGATTCGACTCCAATTTTTAAGATAGACGTCGTTGGGGCCTCATCGAGGCTAGGTCCCTCCAATATTACATTTTTTATATTTTCTTAGTTTTTGTATTTTTACCACATGGATATTATAAAATAAATACATTTACATTTTTGACTATGGAACTTGTCTTATTTATTTATGCAGCAGCAGATGGCTACAACAAAGACGCAAAAAAGTTATATAACTTTCAGAATCTAATTAATTTCATTAATGACGTTTATTCTATATGATTTAATGCATTTAAAGTTTAGTCAAAACAAACGATATTCTTTAAGATCTTTCATTAATATTGCGATTGAATCTCTCATTTATTCTATCATTGTTTTTAAACTAATAAAAAATGAAAGATTTTTACATGTAATAATAGTGCATAAAAGTGCATCAGGTCTACTTTTGCGCTAACAAGAATAAAGTCTGTTGGTTTCTACTAGTACTAGAGATTGGCATCAAAGCTAAGGTAGTTGTAATGAACCTTTTTATTGAGCTTATTTATTTTGTATTTATTCCCAGATGCTTATGTACATATTTTGATTTCTTTCGAATATTAATTGGATTTCCGGTAAAAAAATTTCACATAAATACGAATCGATAAATATGGCAAACAATAACACTATCATATAGTTTTGTGATTAATTAGAAATACAAGCACTTTCAGCAAATATATAACCAAGTTTAAGGATTCCAGAGTTACATCATTTCAACTGAACATTTTTTGACTAAAATTTACAATCTGACAACCGCAATTAATTACATATACAAATGAAATTTGTTTCGTTTTTATTATGTTGTGTATTATCGTTAAATTCGGACAGCTGCGCTGAATTTGATGAACGCTTGAAGTCAATAGAATCGGTTGTTGTAAAACAAGATGATGGGATTTTTGTGGATTGTATTGGAGATTTTGTGCAAAAAGGTCGTCTTTTGCCGAGGGTTGCATAAAAGCTGTTATACACCCCCTGCGCTCTTATTGGGTCCAAATTTTGAGAATAAAATTGCTCGATTAGGTCATTTTGAACCGATAATGAGTATGCAAATAAGGTCATAAATTTCACGTAATGCTTTTTTCGACAAAACAATTATTATTAACCCCACGACCGACAACATTGCCAATTTTATACAATGGTTGGACGGTGTCGTTTGAACTTAAATTGCTTGGTTTCCACGAAAACTGGACAAATGTTTTTCATATGACCACAGGTCTGAATGACGGCTTAATTGGTACTCGAAATCCAGCTATTTTCATGTATTCAAATGAAACGGAAATGTACATAGTCAGTGGTATAAACGACAAAGCAGCTCATGGCTATAACTCAGAAATATTTATTATACCCGTATTAATCGAACATATTTTAGCTCTAAAATATTTGATTGATTTAGAACTCGTTAAAAACATTAATACAGCTCAATTAAAGTTAAATGATTGGTCAAAAATTCGAATTTCACAACTGAAACGATATGATGGAGTGTATGAGATAAGGCTATGCAAAATTATAATAGGAAACAAAATTTAGGGCTTAAATTTAAAATAATCAAATACAAAATTTTATTTTTTATATCCAAGAGTACTTTTGTTATAGTCAGTCTGATAATTCAATCAAATTCGTTCATGAAATTAATCAAACTCGAATTAAACCCAATAAAAATACATATGGGTTACCATTCATTTCAGCGAATCATGTTATGCCCTGATATAAGTATGCGGTGGAAGCTGATGGTTATATGAAGCATACCATGAACAATGCTAGTCCTCAACAATTTACGAATGTTCGAGTATATGCATCAAATGTATCAAATGTAGCCTAAAAAGTCAAGCAATAAAATTGTCCGGTCCCGCATTAAATTTTTTTTTGGTGAAATAACAATTCAAACCAACATTAAATAAGCAATTTCGGACTGGACAAAAATATATCCGGTTTTATTTCAGTACAGTTGGTGTGATAACGCAATGACACTTTCGTTTCCGATTTTTTTTGTCATAAATTGTCACTTCGTTCCGTCACTTTGGCTTATTTTTGACCAATTTTTAACCAATTTTAGCCAAAAAACTACGAAAAGTGTCACTTCGTTACGTGTCAACTCGTTACGACACCAATTGATTTCAATTAAGGGGATTAATGGTGTTGAGTAAATTGTATATTGTCACAATTGACAAATTGACAAAAAATTCTAGATATGTTTTCGGTAACGCTTGATTTGACTTTTTTTGTTTTCATTTTCTTTTTCAATCCAACATTCATGATTTCAAAAAACAGCATCACATCTGTATTTAATATTTTTTTAAACCAGTCTATTAATTTTCATTCTGAGAGCTTCTACTATAAGATAATATAATTGGCCAAAATATTGTTGAGCTATTTATGCTTTTTTTGCATTCATATTTCCACAAACTCGAAATTGAGCCGACTTTCGTCCGCAACTCAAAGAGAAAAAAATAAATTAAAAAAGTGGGTCAACAATAATATGCGCTTTGGTAATGAGAACCGACTTTCAACGTTTCAAAAAATTCAGACCAACGTACTGGCCAAACATTCAATATTGGTCACTTTGGCGGTATTAAATTAATCTGATATGTACGGATATATTACAAATCGGCTAATGTACCAGTACATCAGAAAATGTTTGAAGTTGTTAATACAAAAAAAAATTAATTGATAGCGTTAGTCATTCAATTTTTATGATGATTTTTCGGCTAGATTTTTTTTCGAGAAATTGAGCAACATTTACCCCCTTAAATAATCAGTTAGTCAAGAGTACATAGTCATTGATGAAAAATATATGTTCAACGGATGTGCTAAATAATCGTATTTTTGAGTTTAAAGAAAATCATCAAAATCATCAAACAAGTTCCAGTCAGATCAGTGAATCTTGTGTTAAAATCATAATGATTTTAATTTATACTTTTCTTCTTTGAAAACATATTGGCAATAGTTCACGTAAACACATCTTTAGGAATTTTCTCCAAATAATCATTCGTAATGTTCTAACCTACGAAATTCTTCTCTATAAACAAATCGATGATCTTGAATCGAATGAAAATGTTCTCGAAAGCTCTTCGACCACACTTGGAAACTTTTTGGTCGATTTGCGTTCATTTTTGCAGGCTAGTGGGCCGTTAACTATTTAAAAAAGATTATTTGCAATCAATAGTTTTCACGCACAATTTTTGTCATATTTTTGCAAACTGTTAAATAATTTAACAGTTTGCAAAAATATGACAAAAATTGTGCGTGAAAACTATTGATTGCAAATAATCTTTTTTTCAGGTTTCCTACCTGCAATAAATGACTGATTAATATTAATTACGGAAATATTTTTTTATTTCAATCTGCTGTCCGAGTTTGTAATCGATTATTCTATGTTGGTTTAATAATTATATTTAATACACCATCTGCGCCGTTATCGAGTCACCCTTTATCGGGTCAAAACCCGATATCGGGTCAAAATTGTGACTAAAAGTTTTCCAGCCACCCCACCTACGCACTGCGCCGTTATCGGGTCACCCTTTATCGGGTCAAAAACATTCGTCATTAAAATACGTATGAATCTTTTTTATGTATTTGTTTTAACTTAATGCTTAAATTTGTAGTCGTCTCGATCTTTTCTCTATTTTCAAAATGTTTTAAAAGCAAGTTTTTCCGAAATAATGACCATTTTTTAATATAAACATCTGCTTTAACTTGTGTCGCTATTGGTTCCTCTTCGTATATTTTAGTATATTTTTTAGCTTAATTGTTCATTGTTTAATTTAAGGGTAGTACGGTCAATTTGTTTACAAATGAACATCAGTTTTTTATTTGACCGTGTTGTATGCGTATAATTCACTTCAAGTTAACCTTAAATGTATCATGAATGACTTCAAGTACAAAAACTTTATTTCCGGCAAAAAATTCTAGAAATTTTGACCATTTCNGGAAGTGCCAAGTTCAGGGTCTCACTGAAGTTCACTGCCAATAGTTATGGTCCCGAAAAAAAGGGAAATGAATCACAAAAGATGGATATAGGTTCTTAGGGTATTCTCAAACTGATATAATGTATGACCTGTCTCCAGGAAGCCTTTCTTTTTTGCATTTTTTTGTAAACAAATCGACCGTACTACCCTTAATTCTTATGGTACGAAAAAGTTTTTTAATAAATAATTCAACTAGAAGTGCAAAAATGTGAAATAGAGACAAAGACATACGAGACGTTCTAGAAAATCACCGCTCGTGCCGTTAACGGGTCAAATTTTTATCTTCTCAAAACAAGTCAAAATTCCCGCTCGTGCCGTTATCGGGTCAAATTTTTCGATTCAAATTTTCCAGACATTCCGCCTACGCCCTGCGCCGTTATCGGGTCAAAATTCTTCCTCAAAATGTTGACCCGATAACGGCGCAGGTGGTGTATATGAAAACATCACAAAAATGCATTTTGTATGCCCGTTTGGACAAAATTTCAAACGATGTGACTTTAAAAAGTCATCTACTGTCGCCTAACGAACTCTTTCGCTCTTTCACCCAGGAAGTAAAAATCCTAATGAATAAGTCATCTTATCAAATATGGCCGCTCAAAATAAGCTCTGGCACGAGCTGCACTTGTGGTTGGAAGACATGCACTCTGATTTATAGTTCACGTCGAATTGATTTGTTGTAATTGTATTTTGTTCGGGTAAAACAACTCCCGATTTTAAGTGACTACAATAATGACCAACAAATCAGCTACCATTCATATTTTTAGTCTCAGTATCCGGAATGTAACTTCCTTCGAGGAGACCGTTGTTAGTAACAACTTGTTACCATTCAAAGATGATAATTGGAGTTATCTTGACGCGAGAATTAGGCTTCGGAGTATTTTTTTTTTTGGATACTGTCTATTTAGATGAAGTACGCCAATCGCGCAGTTATCTTACCGAAATGTAACTTTTCGTAATTTTTCATTAACATTCTAACTAATCAGTTAACTTGCACCCAATTATCTTGCAAAAATAAAATACACAGGGTGCGCAGTTATCTTGCGAACTTGGTCCTCGAAAAGTCGCAAGATAAGCGTTTTTTCGCAAGATAACTGCGCAATGCGTAGGCGAAAACGATGAAAAACCCTTAAAAATACGTAATTTCGCAAGATAACGGCACGATCGTATTTTTCTAGAACTTTTCGCAAGATAAGAGCACGAGCGGTAAATTGCGCAATACCAAAGAGCTATTATCCAATAAGAGACCGGTTGGATGAACTCATGAGCGGGATATTTTTAGACCAGCTCATATTACTAACTGTTCAATCTCCGTTAATGAACTAAAAATATTTTATTAATAGTTTATAAATTATTTCTCTTCAAGGTATGACCTTAATAATGCCACATTATAACTTTTTGGTAAAATTTTTTTCCAAAGAATGTCCTTTTCATTTTTTTGGGGAAAAGAACTCCCCCCTCTCCCGCTCACCGCATTTTATTTAAAGAAATCATGTCGTTTCGAACATGGGGATTGGTTATAAGGTCAAGTCAGTTTTTAAAATTGCATTTAAGGTCAAGTCAGTTTTTAAGACCTTGACCTTATAACCAACCCCCTGTAAAAAAGTTTTTTTATCATTAATCAACAATCTACCGAGAGGATTTTTGATATTTTACCACTCTTATTTACTCTATTTTGATTTATTATGAGACTCCCAGGGCGGTTATGGCGTAGGTTGACCCACTCGTGCTGTTATCGGGCTGTTTCTTTTTGTTACCCGATAACTATTACGTCTACTCTCTGCGCAGTTATCGGGCACCCTTTGCAATTATCGAGCAGGTTGTGTTGCGAAACCTACCCAATAACTGCAGAGGTGGTTATTTTTTAAGTTTTATAAAAAAAGTAGTGAGTCCAATTTCGGATGTTTAACGGCCAAGTCGAACCCACGGCTTCGAATAAATGCAAGTACATTTCACAAAAAAATGAAATGCGTCCAGGAGAACGTATTTACAATATCACGTAAAAAGTGGTCTTATTGTCCATCGTGGAGTCAAGATAATACGCTATCAGGTTGGTGAGGTCTATTAGAATTAACATATTTTTCATGATGAAAATTGACAAAAAAAAATCTGTGAAATATACTTTATTTATTAAGAGGAAACTCGTAACTTAATTTTAATCAGAGTATTGTTCGCAAGATAACTGCTCAATGCGTGGGTGGAAGACGCGAAAAAAAGTTTTATGAAAAGTCGCAAGATAAGCGTACGAGCGGCAATTTTCGCAAGATAACTGCTCGCAAGATAACTGCGCACCCTGTGTATACCATCAGTTTACGCCCTACGCCTAAAAAATACACATTTCTAAGGTAAAAATTCTAACTCCTTATAATTCGGGTGTCAGACAAACTCAGACATGAGTCATTTCACATGACCAAGTTTCCAGTCAATCAAATCAGACAACGAGATGAGAAAAAACGCGCGAATTTTGGTGCCTTGCATGCAACCACTAATGGTCCATTTAAGGAGGATTCTTCGTCAAATGTTTGCCAAATAATTCCATGTCGCGTTTGAACGTAGCTATTACATGTCACAATTTTACCCATATATGACACGTTAAGGGGCACTTGCTTAAAATTAATGACGCTCAGCCCATGGGGGTTCATTTTATTCTACTTGGAACTAATTGAGAACCGCACTGTCATTTCTTCAATTCAACTGCGGACGTGGACATTCGCCTTAATCGATTATAACGACGAAAAAATAAGATTTTTCGAATCATTTATGAGATGAAGAAAAAACATAAATATGCAAAAATGACGAAATAAGCATCGGATCAACATTGAAAAGTAACTTACGAAAAGTTTAATTTCAAATGACTTATTTTATCAATTATAGTCCTCTGCTATCTATCATGTCATAATTTTCTATCCACTGAGAAACATTAAAGCTAAATATATATGTAGTTATTTTATGTTGGGTTTGTAATATGTGCTTTAAATTACCTTACATTTGCAATAAACCCCCTGTGCCCTTATCTGACCCTTATAGGATCGTATTTTCCGCTCGTTTCTTTATCTGGCCAAAATTTCGAGGAATAACTTCCCAGGAACTCCTATATTTACATATTAACACTGCGTCGTTATCTGGCCATTATTACATAGCAAAATTTTTTTAGCGAAAATGTCGGTCAGATAACGGCGCAGGGGGTGTGTTACATAACCGTCAGTGTTGGAATCGTTTAGCGTTGAAGCGTTGGCCCATGCTTGCGTTAGGCGTTGGGAAAAATATCTGTTTTGGCTAAGTTTCCAACACTGATTATAACCTGTTATAATTTTTTTGTGTGTGACATACCGTATGTCAAAGCCAAAAATTCATCACTTTCTAGAAAATCATCGATGAAATTAAAAACCGTTAAAAAGTAACAGGGGGTCGCGATAAAATTTGGACGTAATATTCTCGATAAAACTATTCTCATTTCCCCCACCACATCTAGTGTGAGGGGGCTAGCTCAATTTGAAAAAAATGCCAAGCGAGAGGCGGGTGATGATTGGCTAAGCGGTTAGATGAGAGGCGGCGCTGATTGGCTGGTTGCAACTGGATAGCTTCTGCTGACGCAAAANACAATACGGGGGGCCCTGACGATCGCACTCAACGCGCGGACCACATTTTGCCACAAGGTATTCAGGTTCATAATATCACGACGTTTTCACATCCGAAGCATTTGTCGAAAAATGGTCCATCTTTTTTATGTTCTTTCTACGACATTTTGAGGTTATTAAAACCTCAAAAAAATTGCACGAGGCAAACTTGATTGTGTTTTGATTTTACGTTTGAGGTGTTGAGATTTTAAACAGGCGTTTTCAACGAAAAACGTGCATATTTCGCGGAAACGTTTGGTCAATCATTCAGGAGAGTTTTTTTTTTTGTGAACCCATAAAAAATTACAAATTTTATAACTTTCTTCGCGGTTAATCTTTTATAAAACGTTATTGAGATATTAAAGATGATTGCGACTCAAAAATACAAAGATTTAATTTTATATATTTTTGACAAGTTTATTATAATCAAGTTTTAATTTGAAAAATGAAAAATAACGTCCCTTAAAAAATCACATAGACTACCTTACTATTTGAGAGAACAATTTGCATTAAAATAATATTTTTTCTAGTGTTAACATTATCGCACTACCATGTATAGGAGGTGGATGGGGAAAATTTGGCCCATGGTCCATGTTGAAATTGAATTTTGCACTTAACTGTCATGGTCCGTTCCCTACATACCATTTATTAATACTAACATGTCATTTTAAACACAGTGTGCTGTTATCTTAACACATACTTAATTGAAAACTGATGAAGTAAACTAGTGTTATAAACTGAGATTAATTGTGGAAAGAGTGTGGAAATGTTGTTTGACGTCAAATTTCATATTTTGTACATTTACTTATATCAGATTTTGTATGTTTGTACCATTAACGTAACAAATTCTCAAGAAAAATAAATATTTATTCGTACTTCTCAATACTGACAGTACTTCTATCATTGAAATAACTATAGTCTATAGTATATCAATTGAGCAAAAAAATTTACAAATTGTTTTACGTATTCCGTTAGAAATGGATTGTTTATTTAAAAATCTTCTTAAAACATGCAATCTTGGATTACTAAAATTGGAGCAGTTGGTAAATTTTTACCTGGAAACAAATAGTTTTACCGATCTGTTACATAGTGATCAGATACTTAATATAACCAAGTCTAGACATATGTCATAATATGAAACTCTTACTATTATAACCAGTATTATAACCAGTTTATAAAAAAAACTTTATTAGATTTCATTGCCATCTTTTGCATTTAACATGTACCGTAACAATGTTTCATTTAGCAAAAAAATGAATTTTATATTGCGGGATCTTGCGTTGAAGTTTGGACATGTTCGGTTATCAAAGTTTATGTTCATTTATTGTGTTAGACTAATTATACGCTCTTGTTTATTCATCATTACAGAGCACCCGAAATTAGAAAGACGCAAAAAGTTATATAACTTACTGAATAATTAATTGCATTAGTGATGTCTATCTTATATGATTGTATATAGTATACTGTATGTGGAAAAGATCTGCGCCGTTATATTTCATTTTTTTATGAACACCTTATTGTGCAACTGCTAGTACCGGTCCTTTAGAAGAAAACTATCAAACCAGATTTTGTTAATAACTAAAAAGTCATCTACTGTCGCCCAACAAACCGATTTAAACTCTTTCACTCAGGAAGTAAAAATCAAAATGAATAAGTCATCTTATCAAATATGGCCGGTTTAAATAAGCTCTGGCACGGGCTGTACTTGTGGTTGGAAGGCATGCACTCTGTTGTACAGTTCACGTCGAATTGATTTGTTTTATTTGTATTTTGTTCCGGTAAAGCAAGGGCCGTGAGTGAACTCCCCGATTTTAAATTAGTACAACAATGACCGCCAAATCAGCTACCATTCGTAGTTTTAGTCAAAGTACCCGGAATGTAACTTCTTTCGAGAAGACCGTTGTTAATTATCATTTTAGGCCTACGCCCTGCGTAGTTATCTTGCCATTTTCAAGATAATTACAAAAGATAACTGTGGTAAATCTGCAGTGAAGTTTGTATAAAACATTTTTGAAATGTGGCCCTGAAAAGACACATTTCTAACTCCGGACATTTCGGGTGTCAGACAAACTCAGAAATGAGTCATACCATATGATTAAGTTTCCAGTCAATAAAATCAGACAGCGATTGAGAAAAAAACGCGCGAATTTTGGTGCCTTGCATGCAACCACTAATGGTCCATTTAAGGAAGATTCTTCGTCAAATGTTTGCCAAATAATTCCATGTCGCGTTTGAACGTAGCTATTACATGTCACAATTTTACCCATATATGACACGTTAAGGGGCACTTGCTTAAAATTAATGACGCTCAGCCCATGGGGGTTCATTTTATTCTACTTGGAACTAATTGAGAACCGCACTGTCATTTCTTCAATTCAACTGCGGACGTGGACATTCGCCTTAATCGATTATAACGACGAAAAAATAAGATTTTTCGAATCATTTATGAGATGAAGAAAAAACATAAATATGCAAAAATGACGAAATAAGCATCATATCAACATTGAAAAGTAACTTACGAAAAGTTTAATTTCAAATGACTTATTTTATCAATTATAGTCGTCTGCTATCTATCATGTCATAATTTTCTATCCACTGAGAAACATTAGCGCTAAATATATATGTAGTTATTTTATGTTGGGTTTGTAATATGTACTTTAAATTACCTTACATTTGCAATAAACCCCCTTCGCCCTTATCTGGCCCTTATCGGATCGTACTTTCCGCTCGTTCCTTTATCTGGCCGAAATTTCGAGGAATAACTTCCCAGGAACTCCTATATTTACACTGCGTCGTTATCTGGCCATTATTACATAGCAAAAAAAATTTTAGCCGAAATGTCGGTCAGATAACGGCGCAGGGCGTGTATTACATAACCGTCAGTGTTGAAATCGTTTAGCGTTAAAGCGTTGGCCCATGCTTGCGTTAGGTGTTGGGAAACAATTGTATACAGTTGATGTGCACACAACGCGACACTACCACTTCCCAAAAACCGTCGCGTTGTGTGCGCATTGTCGCGTTGTGTGCGCATTGTCGCGTTGTGTGCGCATTGTCGCGTTGTGTGCACACCTACTGTATATATTTATGTATATACTGCAGCGACCACTTCCAAAAAACCGTCGCGTTGTATGCACATCGTCGCGTTGTGTGCACATCGTCGCGTTGTGCAGCGTCGCGTTGTGCGCACATCAACTGTATTATATCTGTTTTGGCCAACGTTTCCAACACTGATTACCCGTTATAATTTTTTTGTGTGTGACATACCGTATGTCAAAGCCAAAAATTCATCACTTTCTAGAAAAGCATCGATGAAATTAAAAACCGTTAATAAGTATTTTTACATGCTGAACAAAAACAAAATAATCTTAGTGACTTACATATGTAAGACTTACATTGTATACCCTTTGATTATTTTCAAACCCAGTTTTCAAATTTTAGACGCTGTAGTTTATGAGTGGTCTAAAATTTTACAGTAATTTGTCGAACCTGTTTGCGATGGTTTCACTTTTTTTTGTCCAACTTGACCCTTTAGAATATTTTTCGACTTTATTAGTACAATTTAGGAGAACATTTCATCTGCCATTGAGATGAAACAGAATGGGATTACCTTTGAAGTTTGAGTTAAAGTATTTTCATGATAGAAAATTGAAATCAAAAAACTAAAGTGGCAATGATAACACCGAAAAAATAGATTTTTTGAAAAAAGTGAATGGAAAAGTTTTTGCCTTATCGCAGATTGTGTGCCAATTGGAATTCGTTTAGATGGCTGTGCCATTTCGGTATTTTCTTGAACTATCGTGATTCAATACGGTCGAAAACTATTGAGATTTCAATCTAGAAAATTTTGTTTTGAAAATTCCGCTTTGAACCAAAAGCTGAAATTAATTTTTAGTTTGTTGTGTTTCTCCTTTTTTAATCTGATTGAACAATAAAAAAACACTCGTGGCAATTTCTAACGGATTTATTATTACTTTATGATAAAACTTACAAACTTGTGATTTTTTATGTGTACAATATTTTGACTATCGCAACGAGTGTAGTTTTCTAACCTAACCAGTTGCCGGTCTTTAACAAAACGCAATTTAAACTTGACATGGCGCGCCATGGCGTATGGAATCTAAGTCACACTCCTCGATTTGTATGGGAGAACTTTACTTAGCACCACATTTTTAACCTCGACTTTTTCAACAACTTTTTCACATAAAAATTCAGTGTTAAAAATAAGTCACCTTAAAAAATAAGTATAAAATGAAGCATAAATGACATTACACTGTACATATTTTGTGTGCTTAAAATATTGGTGGTAAAAATTTGGTGCAAAAAATTGTTTGATAATTTGGTGTTAAAAATGCGTGTTAAAAATGTGTCATGATTTATCTCGGAAAATCAGCTAAGGTATAGACTATAGTCTACCATATAGAAATGCGTTTAAAATGCGGAATACTCATAAATGTTACCATAACAGCTAAATAAGCATTCAAATTTGCACGTCAGAGGCATACTATATGGCTCTTGTAGTGCCTT
Organism: Oikopleura albicans; assembly: GCA_004367875.1. Classification (NCBI taxonomy): domain Eukaryota; kingdom Metazoa; phylum Chordata; class Appendicularia; order Copelata; family Oikopleuridae; genus Oikopleura; species Oikopleura albicans. Next base: position 177,545 of record SCLG01000129.1, read on the forward strand.
TTCCGAAAATTAGAATTGTATTGCATCACGTGCAAATTTGAATACGCATTTAGCTGTTATGGTAACATTTATCAGTTTTCATAACGCTCCTTGTGTTAATAAGCCGGGTTTACGGTATCCCGGTCTTAATATACGGTTAAATGATAAGATTTGATATGAACCGTCAATGTTACATATTAAGGGTCAGTGTTAATATGAATGGTTAAGGATAAGATAATTGATTTCTTATAAGTGATAATTTTCAATTACTTTCAAGGCGGAATTAATATTGTTTTTTGTAACTTTTGGATTGTAATTAATTTGCCGGTGAAAACCCAAACTATAAAATGACGCTACTATGTGACCTCAATTAGCGCCAAAAACATGCCCCGTTCAAATAAGTAAATCTCATTTATCTGTTACTGTAATTCTATTTGTATAATAAACGTTTTGAGAAATTTGTAGAAATTGATTCGTGTGCATGAATGTTCATGAATATAGCGTCACTAAATAATCCGCTGTTGAGATTTTCGACACAGAATATGTCAATATTAGGCTTGAGGTTAATATTATTATTTCAATGTTGATTCTTGTATCTTTTTGACGTCCGAGCATTTTAGTGTTTCGGAAAAGTTGTATATTTTCCAAGATCTGTTACATAGAGTCTATAATAATTTACTAAAGCAGCACTGTTTCTTATAATATATGGGTTGTTTTTACCCTATGAGGTAAAATAACGTGGTTCTCGCTTTCTCAAATTTTGTATTGTACTAGGCTTGAAAACTAAAAAAGCGAGAAGCGCGTTATTATTTGTCCAAAACGTTATTTCCTATATTTTCCAATGTCTTTCAGCATAATCAAAATATCTCATTTTACCAAAAAAGTTTTAACTCGATTTTGCGCAAACTAACACGGACGAATTTCACGCCCGGTTAGTATTAATTGATTGCATTCGGGAGTTAAATTAAGACTTGTCAGTTCACGGCTCGGTAGCAGCCAAGTGGCCTTCCCAAACAGCCAGTTGGCCAGTCTGCTAGGCTAGCTCAAGCTTATTTTTGAAATCGAGAGTACAGTTTTATTTCTACGGCTCGGGACGCAAGCTTAGGACAGCCCATTTGTTTGCTTTTCAGCTCGACAGGCCAGTCCAGGTCAGCTCATTTTTTTTTAATTATGCCGAGCTCTGTGTCAGTTTGTATTTCATACAAATTCGAACTGTGCTATAATTTTTATTCGTATCGCAATTTAAACATTTGTAATTCACAAATGTTTAGAGCCGCAAAAGTTCTAAGTAACTACATCTTGAAACCGGTTAGTTGACAGTCTGTATAAATCTGTTTGACACTGTGAAAGTCAAATCGCTGGATTTATCATTCTTCCTTCTCTTGATATGCAGTACAAGAAACTAACAAAAATATTTAACGCGTGGCTACTTCAAATCTGTCTCCGTGACACGGCGAGAAATCTGACAGTGAAAAATTCAAATGAAGTTTCCCTTTCGGCCGTGGCCGGAGTCACCTTCATCCTGTGCAANAATATTTTTTTTTCTTTCGAGTTTCCTGTTTCTAGTTTTCAGTCGAAATCCTTCAGTTGGGCTCCGAAATCCGAATTGATTTTTTTTCCTTAAAATATTCAGAATAGTAATGAGGTACAAATTTTTTCGATAATAAAACGGAAATTTATTTAGATTTTGTTCTGTGTGTAATCCATTAGTGTGGAGAACTTTGCCGTTAATTTTTTCGAGAGTTTGGTTTTTTGATGATTACAGTAGTTGAAAATCTTTTTTGGGACGTTTTTTCAAAGTTTGGCGAAATTTTTTTTTGAGTATCTTTTTTCAAAAAAAAACATACAGAACGTTCGAGAAACTAGAAGTTATAGCATAAGGTGGTTTTTAGTATAATTTTTTAATTTTTTGTTTATGTGTTTTGTATTTATTTGTATTTTATACTACACCTACTTAAAGTAACAGTCAGTAACAATTCGACTTAAAGTAATAGTTTTTGTTCCATTTTTAGGTTTTCTTTGGGCAGGTAGGCGGAACTGTTACTTTAAGCAGCTAGTGCGTAGGCGGAAAAACTGACTGTTACTTTAAGTAGGTAGATGGTGTTTATCATATTACGTTTTGATTGATTTTGTAACGTTTTCAAATTAACAAGATCATGATTTTGTTTGATTATAAGTTACATACCTAATGTTTAGATATTTATTACAAGTAAAACAAGTGTTCCCTTTATTTATCGATGAATTGATTTAAAAATTCAAATTAAATTTTCGTTTTTGGCCAAGCCCGGCGTCACTTCCATCCTGCGTAGACTGTCGGATTAACAATTTTATGCGGCCAAATTTCGTTTCTTCAATTCGTAAATGAAATCCGCGCTGGGTTACCGGATTGAATATATCGTCATAATATTGGGTTGAATTAAATCGCCTGTTTGCCATAATAAATCACCGTATAATAAAATTAAAAAATTATACACGTAAGCGCGCCGGACCTTGAAAGCACATCATGAAGGACGTGATGGTGTCTAGGATCTTTTGCCCTAGACACCATCACGTCCTTCATGGCGCATATATCAATTTAACCCCTACTGGTCCATTATCGCCGATTTACTCGTAAAAACGTTTTCTCCAAAAAATGATATAAGACAGTCAGACCGAGTTCAGTGAGAAATTCTTTATTAATTTAATAACATATTTTAAATTCAAATTTTAATAGATATTTTTCCGAAAAAAGTTTTCTCGAAAAAATAAAAAAAATGCCATACATTTTAAATTCTAATATAATGTAATCAGCATATTATCCTTCTTAGAATAACGCCTGCAATTTAAAATACACCCGGTGCCCTTGAGAGTTAACGACCAAATTCTTTTTTATCTACGGATATACGTTTTACTAGAAACTTCCATACACTGCGAGCTTTCTCAAAGTTTAGTGCAAAAACACATAATAGACTTGTTCCTTGTCCGTGATTTTTCTTGGATTCCAACGTGCACTCAACTACGTCGTATATTTAAAGGATACAGTAGATTACCAAACAAAAGAACACTTCCGTGGCCCAAAAGTTCTTCCGCAAAATCGTGTTCGTGTTTGGTAAACTGTTCCTGTTATACCGGTCATCTTTAAATCTGTGATTCAGTAAAACACATAAAAAATCTTACATTTCGAATTTATTTCGAAAAACCAAATGATTTGCAAAATTTTACTTTTAAGAACACAAAAAATTACCAACCGCAGGACTTAGAGGTAGTCTTAACTCTTAAGGGTCCCAAGTGGCATATAATTCGTAAGGTGGACCATATTAAGCGAATAATAAATTAGTTCCGTTTTGATTTATATTTGTTCTCATAAACTATAACTAGACTAAAGTAGAAATTTGGACTAATAGACCCCTAGGAGTTAAATAGGCGTAGCTCGACATGCGTTCATTTTAAATAATAAACTAAATACTCGATACGTTATCTGGCTTTTTGATTAAAAATATAATTATTTCTGAGTATATGTACTTATATCTGGACCTGCGTCCACGATTAAATCATTTGTACGCAGTTATGCAAATTAAAAACCGATTGGTTAGCATATAATCACTATACTTTCGTGAAAATTGATAAGAAAAAATATGTCAAGCGAGTTCACGCTTTTAATCGAACATGACCCCTTCATGTTCAATCTTCTTGTTTTATCAACCTTAATTGTTCTTAGCAATTCAAACGCTAACGTTTAATAGCCTAATCTTAATTTTAACTAACGGTGTTCTATTGTGACAAATGTGTTAACGTTCTTAATTTAACTCCCAGGGGTCACATTGTGACGATCGTGTGTCAGGATTTTCCGAAATTAACGGGTTTTTAGCCCTAAATTCGGGATACCACCCATTTGTTCCGAAAAAAAGAAAGAAAAAAAAACAAGAGGAAAAAAATAATAAATAATTTTTTTTTGTGTTCAAAATTTTCGCCTTAACAAATTAGAAATAACTGTCTTTTCAGTTTTTGGATCCAATGTGTATAATCGCGTAATAATGAAAATTATGATTCGGAGAATTTTTTTTTAATCATGCACCAATTTCTTTCAACCTGCCGACACTAACTCGAGACATATTTCGTTGCCTCGTGCTCCTCAAGAGCTTTCAGAAAACACATAGTTTGTCTATTATCATATGTTCCGTAAAAATGTTAATGAGAAAAAAAAAAAGATTACATGTAATAAAAAAAATGTTTTGTATATTAGGCTTCATTAATTTGTTCGTGTTTGCTCAGAAAACACTTATTTTCTTTGGAAATTGAATGCAAACAAATGAGATGTTCACGCCGCGCATTTTCCTTTTTTTCTTTTGTTTTTTTTCTTTTTTTTTTCATTTCAAATTCGAGTTAGAAAAATTTTCCTTGCCACAGGGACTTGCTGAAAGTCTTCCTGAGATGACTTTGGAGACATCTAGCTATTTTTTTTTGGTCTAGCTGGATTCAGCATGTTTGAATACCCCATAAAACACTATTTGCGAATAATTTTATACTTTAAAAACAGTCACAAAGGGTTTTTTATGACGATCGTCACAATGTGACCCCTACGGGTTATGAGAACATCTGTGACCCTTGGGAGTTAACTCCCAACTGTAGTAGTCCGGACTGTAGTAGGAAATTTATAAAAACTTTTCCGCCTACTAGTTATCCGACACCCTGCTCAGTTAAACGGCAAGTTTTAGTCTATAGTCCGTTACTTCTGATGATATTAAATAAAAACTTCTAGTACAGTATTTAAGTGCAAAATTGTCCAACAAAAGGAGCTTAACGGTTAAACCTTAACCTATTTATAAATACATTGCTGCATTTTCAATTGAGAATTATATTTTTTTTTTCATTTGGTTGACTTGCTTCAACTTTTAGAAAGATTAGCAGCGTATTGTATATTTACTTGTATGTTTGTTTATTGCTGAGAATACTAAATGGTGAGTCAGCCGCGTGACAGATTTTGGTCGGACAAAAATCATATCAAATCTAGACCGATTTGGCAGGATCATTATGGTGGGGATTGTGGAAAGAGATTATCGCTGACCATAAACCAGTTATGCATTCAACGTGGTTCCATTAAAATGAGCCAGAAAAATGTGCATGACCGAGTTCATTTTTTTTCTACTTTGAGCGTTATGGTTTGATCACAAATTGTTCATTTTTAATAACTAACGGTTTCAGATAGAATGTTTTTCGAAATTATTTAGGTGGCATCAAAACCGTTCTGATTATAACATTGAGTTATTTTTCAACGTTTTTAACATCAACTAAGCTTTTAACNGCCCAGTTAGCCACATGAAAAATTGCCAAATGATTCCAACATTTGCTTTCTGGTTTTCAAATTAGGCTAATGCTGTCGCTCCAGAACGGATAAGGGTGACCTTATTGTCAATAAGCTACCAATAATAAAATACTGGGCCCTACGATTTGAGAATAGTAATAAGGTGGTAGTGAAAACCACGCGGTTGGTGAGCCCGGAAAAATCTCTACCCCAAGAAGAAGAAATGAGAGCACTTTTGCACAATGAGGAGTTCTACAATTTATTGTTCAATACAACGAAGGTCTCCAAAGTTAAGGCAACAAAGGCCCTAGCGCGAAGTGTTCTGAAATTTTGCAACGTTTGAGGTCAGGAGCAATTTGATGGTATGGTACTGTGGCTGGCCATTTTTTAGAAAAAATATGATCGTTTCACTTTTAAAATCACCATTACACAAACAAAGTAAATGCTATATGATGAGCAACTAAATAAAAATGATGGGAGGTATTTGTTCCTTTGAAAAATTAGGGGCCTAATTCATATTTTTTGCATTATAATTTAGTATTTTATAATTTATTATTGTTGCCAAATACGTTTTGTTTATTTTCCACTTTAGTCTTTATACTTTAGTCTTTATAAACAGTTTAAAGAAAGTTTAAGAAAGACTGATGATGACCATAAATGTAGAAATATCTGTATGAAACTCAACATATAATTGTTTTTTATTTTAGTTCCAGACTCTAGACTGTTTCTCGTAGGTTCAATTATGTTTTAGTTGTATTTTTTTCATGTCAAATTCTAGGTAAATCGTCTACGCACTGCGCCGCGGCGCGCCGGTATGTTTATTTTTTTAACATAATGGCGCGCAAGTGGTTACATGTTTTCTACAATCTTTCCTGAGATTCCAATTTGTGCTCTCTTGAGGGTACACCGATTTAACGTGGATCATCTTATTAATCTTGAATAAAAATTTAATAAACTTGTTGAAACTGTTTCGATTTACTAAACGTCATTTAAAGGTAACAGTTTTGTAATGTGAGAAATTTAGGTGACAAAAATCAATATCAAATATGAAGCAATTGGCAGGCTCATTATGGTGGGGTATTATCGCCGACCATAAACCAGTTATGCATTCAACGTGGTTCCATTAAAACAAGCGCGAATCGAAAATGTGTTTGTCCAAGTTAATTTTCTTTGGTTTAAGCGTAATTGTTTTATCAATCTTTAGCATCATGTCGTCATGTTGGTTCAATCAATTTTAAGGTTCCAGAAATCGGATTTTTTCTCCTTTTTTTGTTTCATTGACGCTTTTTTCTTCATAAACTTTGACTGTTTTTTTGTTAAATTGATTTTGAACGGTGATTGAAGTATGCGGTCTCCAAAACTAGTTGTTTCAAAAAAAAAATTTGTCTCCATGTTTGGACTGGCGCGCGGTTGCCTCGGACGACTTAGAACTGAACAAATAGCATTTACGTGTTTCAGGCCGAAATGCCGGACAGTTTGGGCCGACACTCACGTCACCAACTGGGTTCACCAAACCAACAAAATCAATGCATAATAAATTGTCAAACTAGGTATAATTAGTGTGGCTTGGGGGACCCAATTTGTGATATCAACGAGAGGCGAATTTTTCACCAGAATCGTTTCAAAAAATCGTTGAAATTCGCGGTATTTTTTATCTTGTTGTAACCGGTCCAAAAAATGACCGTCGAACATTCGCTTTGTAGCGTATGTCGCTGGTTTAAATTTGGTCCATATACTTTTTACGTTTGCAGGTCGACAAAATGAACGGGAAATTTATTAACGCAAAAAGTTTTAACATGGCATTTCTTACTTATGGAAATTTTAAATTTAATTATTTTTTTCGTTAATCAAGTTGTGGCTAAAATGAAATACAACTATTTTATTTCGAATCGAAAAGTGGATTGTACTTCCGTTATCTAATTTTTCGTCAATTTCAACGAGACACGTGATAAATTAAAAGTAAGATCGTAAAATAGGCCAAAACTGGTCATTTATTCGGTCATTAGTTGAAAACTCCCTGTTGAGGGTTGGTTTCCCGAATAAAGCAGTTTCTATAAACATTTCTATAAAACAACGCTAATAGGCGGCTCTGGGCAAACTACAGAAGGGTCGCCAAGTAAGGGACGGTTTCCTGTTTTGAAAAAACCATCCCTGACTTTACAACAATTGTCCCTTACTTGGCGTCAAAATTTTTTTTCAAAAAAACCGTCCCTTACTTGGCGACCCTAGCCCTTACTTGAGAAACTGTCCCGTACTTGGCGGGCCTATGACACATTATCTTACGGGAGTTACTTATTGATAATAATGATAGTGTAATAATTGATAATTTGTAGGGCGGCGCGGCGTAGTTGGAATAATATGAAAAAAAAAATAATTGAAAAATGTGGTTTTATGCTGTTTTTATGTTGTTTTTCGCAACCTCTTCCAAAGAGCAATAAAGCGAAGCTACGTACTTAATGTAATCAAAAGGTCAAATACTCTTTGTAACTGATCAAAAAATCTTTATTTTCAGTGACATCATCAGGAATAACCGCTCAGTTCGTCAAAAACGCCTTTCACCAATGTAATTAAGTTAAATAAATTGATTACGTAAAAACAAAAGTCATGTTTGGGGCTTTCATTAAGTTTATAAATTACCATTACAAGATTTTATGTGTTTTAGTGTTACCCCACTCAGCTTTCGAGACCTCAAAAAATGGTAGTTTGATTAGAATGACAGTTGTCACATAGTTTAATGACGTCTTCAAATAATTAACATAGTTTTTTTTTCTCCGAAAACAATGCTCAAAAAAGTGTGCGGAAAATACCGCTATACTAAAAAAAGAGTAAACATTCTGTTTAGCTTGCTGTTTTCTCGGTAAAGTAGTACAATTACCATACAAATGTACAAATGTAATTAATATAAAACTAAACCATGCCATAATAATGTGGACGAAAAAATGCTCACCCTAGCGTACACCGCCTAACCAGTTATCTCAACATCAGTTATCGTAACAAAGTTCGGTTATCCCAAAACTTTTCGGACCGAAACGTATCGTAAATTCCAATTATCTAACTACTCAATTATCGTAACAAAATTCGTAACACTTTTTGAGCAAAACAATTGTTAATAATTGTTTCTTTCGAAAATCCTTTCTCCGAAGGATCGCGGTGCCACATATGTGTGTGCCATTTTTTAACCTCCTACTTGAATAAATTTTAATCTATAAAAATTTCTGTATTATCCTATAAACCCCCAACACAGTAGCTCTCATGTGTTCATAAACTTGACTTGGTTTTAAACTGACGTTTGTGAGTAAAATACTGCGTATTGAACTTTAGATTATGCGAGTAAGTTATTTATTTACAGATATGTTTCAACGTATGGTTTTAAAGTTGAAACATATCTGTTTTTTAAACAAGTTACTCCAATAATCTACAGTTTATGAAGAAAAGAAATGTTTTTACAAGCAACACTTGACGCAAATGTCAATTTTATAGCACCTATCGCGGTCACCCACGATTATTTACAAAATGCGAGTTCTTTATGGTATGCGTTCGTAACACTGTTTCCCAAACCAACTTCTTTTTCATACTTTTTAAACGTGCAATGATGCCTAATGAACGGCTTCCTAATTATTATCACCTAATGCTCTTACCAGTTAAGTGATTACCCGAGTGCAAAAAGTGTACCCTTCCATACCCTACCATTGAGTTACCTGAGTTTACCCTTGTGCGAGGACAAGGGTACAAAATCTGCCGACCTCTGCTTAACTCCCGCGCGCCCGGGTTGATTTTGTGTCACGTTCAACTGTTAATTTTGTGTCACGTTTTCGCGTCCCAAATCTCAAAGTCCGTATTTTATAAGGTGACGCCGACACTTTTCAAAAATTATCGGATAGAGATTTTCAGTTTAATTGAAAACTTTGGAAAACGTTTGTGTGTTTTATACCCTTT
>SCLG01000129.1:188820-205078 GCA_004367875.1 Oikopleura albicans
TCCACTAAAGTTTTGAAATATAAATTTTAGCCAAAATATTGACGACAAATGGGAAGATCTTGAACCAACATTTTTCGGTCATTCGGCTGGAGTAACAGTTGTTTATAAAGGTGACATTGTGACTTTAACTGGCTACGAAGATTTGTCGACCAAAAACAACAAGGTTGAGTCATATTCAATTGAAACCGGTAAATGGTCACTTTTACCCAATGCCCCTGTTGAGAAATCAACCGCTTGTGGTGTAGTTTTTAAAGACAAAATTTGGTTAATTGGTGGCAGGTACCGGGGCTCGTATTAGTTGCTTCGAAACTAACTGAGCGGACAATGAAGTTGTATATTTTATACACCCCATGCGCACTTATTTGGACACTTCGCTAACCAAAAAGTGTCCAAATAACTGCAAATTGTCAAAATAAGTCCACAGTGTGTAGGCGTTTTTGCTGGAAAACTTTTCACCAAAAAAGTGTCCAAATAAGTGCACGATGGTGAATTTTGTCCAAATAAGTGCACATGGGGTGTATTCTACGACACCCATATGATATATGCTGGAAGTATACACTCACATATCCCAATAAAGCACACTTATAATTGTTTTTTGCAAAATAGATTCATTACATAAAGATAAACAAACAAAAAAACTCGAGCCCTAAACAGTCAATGGGGAGACGGGCCATACGGGGATCCCCATGTTTACTCATTTGATGGCAAGAGTTGGGCACAAGAGGCGGATATGAGGCACCCGCGAGTTGGAATGGGTGCAGTGGTCAAAGGAAACTTTATTTATATTATTGGAGGCCACGGACGTTTGCCCGTTGAACGACGACTTTTCGCCGATGATGGATCGCATATAACGACAGAGTGGTCCAAGTTTGAAATTTTGGAATTTATGAATTACCCGGAAATATTTTCTGTGCCCGACGATTTTGCCGATTCTTGTTAATATTACTCATTTCTGATATGTATACATAAAACAAAATAAAAACGATATTTCATTGCCAAAAAGCTTAAAACTTAACGTTAGTCAATTAGAAATTTATCGAAAAAATAAAACAAATGTTTGTTTAGTAACAGAAAGAACTAAATTAAACACCTACTTACCGATATTATAATAAACAACCTACGCTTTGATGTTTCATAACTGCCTAGGGCGTAGGTGTTTCCACTCGAAAATCGAACGGAGGGTGAAATAACTGGATGACATAAGTAATAAATTATGATTCATAATTCAAAGAGTTAGTCATCCAAAAAGACATTTCAAAAACTGAAGATGCTTAACTTGTTCCCGTTTCCGCCAAAGAAATTTGTTCCACACCATTCGTTACCCGTATAAAATTTCTTTACCGGTATAAAAGTAAAAAAAAATAGCTGTCCCTATTATGTAAAAGAGTTTTATTTCTAATCTACACAAAATACTTTTACGTAAATCAAACTAATCGTGGAAAGTAGGCATATTTACTTCACGGTTGCAGCCGTTTTTTTTTTCATTTTTAAAGAATCACACTTGTACAGTTTAAAGATTAATCAAAATATTATAACGTTCAATGTTCTGGCGGTATGTATGTAGGGTGGTCATGGAAACATTCCAACAAAGGCACTAACCAGTGATCAATTAACAAGTTTTTCCAAACATCATTCATATACTACAGTCCTCACTCTTAATACGGACGATTTCTTCCAATACGGATGCTTTTTGTGAAAAAATATCCCTAAAACAGTCTAAAAATGGACACTTTATGACAATTCAGCCCAATACGGACGCTTTTTTCGAGAATCAGAAATGTCGAAAGGACTGTATGTATAATTAACACTTCGATTGACATAAGTTTACTATTACTAGCCATTTTGTCCTCAATCTCAGTTGTAATTTCCTAACCAAAAATTACTTATTTTTAATGCGAACATACGCTCACCCTACAAATCTGTCCGACGTATGAAAGCCTTGCAACACGTCGTACCTTAGGTCTCGGAATCCTATTAATAGTCGTGCTAAATAATAATCGTGTAAACGTCAGAATCCCTCACGTTCCAAGAAGATGAATAATTTATACTATATAAACATGGACAGTTCTAAGTTACAAATGACAGTTCTCATTGGAAGGAAACACTTCAATTTTTGTCGACTTTAGTTTCAGATTTATGTTAATTTTCATGCCTTAGCCATGAATGAAAGTACTTACTTTTTTGATATACTCCAACTCCCTAACCATTCTCAGAATTATTTTATATTATTTTTAATAAGATATTCAACAGTGAGGAATCAAGGACCGACTCCGCGAGAGTAATCAGTAATTGAGATGCGGGGCCCGCATTGCGGGCCATTATGTGGCCCATCATGTGTACTTGTTGGTCGAAATTATGCATCTCGATAATCAACAATAATCGCGGAGTGCATTCGAGGTTACAAACGGTAAACACTGCAAGCTGTATGTGCTACCTGCTCTCTTATATGGCTACTAAAATCCTTTGGAGTAGTATTATAAGGAGTTAGACGGATAAGGCAGCTTTGGTTAAACCTTGAAAATATAATTTCGGCCCAGAGGCTTTTCAAAAAATCATTTCCCTTATCGGACCCCGGTCTTGACCGGATTTTACCTATAGAAAAGTGTACATATCTACGCTTACGAGTTAAATCGTCCATCATTATTTTTTTCGTTTTCGTCTTATCTAAACAACCATCTTAGTATTTGTTACATAAATAGAAAACCGTTTTCCGCAAATCTGACCGAACCTTTTCATCGAGTCCGATAAGATCTCGAGTAATTGTTTTATTTCAAAGTGAAAACAATGTAAGTCGGATAACTACGATGAACAGTATAGTCAACAATTTTTTCAGAACTTATCGACAATCTCCTTTGATTCTTGTCGAAAAGAAAACATGTCGAGCTAATACGAGCCGATCTACGTGGTTAACATTTGTTTCTCAAGTTTCGACAACTTTTCATTTCCATGTTTCTTTTTTGTACCTGTGATTAGGGTGCCTACGGTTTGAGGTCAAACTAATATCAAATATTATAAATAACAGGTATAACCGGTCCTTAATAAGATTAATTAATTTTTGCCCATCATACAGAACGATATTTTCACAAAAAGTGGCTCCAAATCTAGATTTTTTGGCATGACCTATTTGGTTTGTTTTTTCGTTTCATAGAAAAACAAGATACAATATTCATACTTTAAAAAATAACAATCACGTACGCCCAAATTTTATTTTTTGCAATTTGACAGAGACAATTTATGTCACTTATTTAAATAAGCTTTGATTTTAGAGCTGAAAAATATACTGTCTCTGGTAAATACTGTATTAGCCAACAGTGATACGCGAAAATGGACACGAGAGACGCCAAGGAGTAGCGAGTATCCAATCATTGGCACGCGAATAACGTTCACAAGCTTGTTTAAAGTATTCGTGCACCGTTGATTAGCTACTCAAGCGCGTTGCTCTTTGGCGTCTCTCGTGTCCAAATTCGCGTATCACCCGTGGTCAATGAAAAACTGATCACAGACAGTGGCGAACCCCGGCTCGGGCTAACTTTCGCAATTTTTTTTTTTCGTAACAAAATTTGTTAAACAAATAGAAATGTTTGGTTCCGTTGAGTCTTAAACGTTAGTTTGACGTAATGTCAACTTTTGAAAGTGCGGCAGACTTTCAATTTCAACTGTGGACACCCTACCCGCGATACGTAAAACAAACTGAAAAGGCGATATGACAGCGGTTAAAATCAAACGTCGATATTCGGTCAATCGGTTTATCATAATCTGTTTCATATATCGGAACTATATACTAGTAATTATTTTCTTTAGATGAACCTTATACCATATGTTTCCGTTTTCTAAAATGGCGCCGATAAAATAAGTACAAAGTAGAGCTATTTTTTTTTATTCACATACAGTTTTAACCTCGTTTATAAGGGGTTTTTGGTGGATTTTTTGAAATTTTTGGTTTAAGGTTGTCACACCTTGTGAGGCCATATCTTTTTAAATTATATTTTCCAATTATCACGGCCAGATATTGGCAAAATTCAATTTTGTTTTTCTACTCGACCTGTACCCATTTTCGAAAAATTATACCGTAGATAAACTATTAGTTAAACCATAAAATAAAATTATACCATAGATAAACTAACCATAAAATAATGGCGGTACTCATTATAAAAGACCAACTTCAAAAACATAGTTCAGTTAACAAGGAGTAAGTTAACAATAAGTAAGTTAGCAAGGAGTAAATTATCAATACCGAAAAAAATATTCGAGAAATTTGTTCATATACCGTGGGGAACAGCTTTGATAAGCGTGCTGACGATAAAAAATCTAAAACATATTGAAAGTAATTATGGTTTTACAACAAAAAAAGAAAACGAATCTCATTTTTGTTAAATTAATATAACACTAGCTATTCATCCCACACATAATAAGTGGAAAATACATAATTAGAAATTAATACGTTAATTTTTATCGTGCGCCAGAAGATTGCGGGTAAAAGTGGGGTTCACCGGTCGCGGTCATACAACAATCACGGTAAAAAATCCCAACATTTCTACAGGCGTAAAATTCATATTTGTTCCACCCGGTATGTGTCGTTATTAATGTTTGTACCGGATCTAACACGTTTTTCGTCTGAACTCGTCCAAAAACTACTAAAAATAAAGTGTTCACTTGACAAACTTCACTACAGAATCTCCGCAAGAGAATTCACAAAAACCGGACGCCAAGACTGGCACAAAAGAAAAACACTAAAACCACGACCAACACTACAAAAGATTGTTTTTGTTCAGTCAATATCGGCCGTGATGAGAACGGTCGCCTAAAAAAAGTGTTTAGCTTGGTAACTATCTCGCCAAGATAAGATGCCACTTAACTTGAATTTATAAATATTATCGTCTCCCAAGTCCTGGCTATTTGTCCAGTCGTGAAGTATTCATTCCTCGTCCTTTCTTAAGCCCTCCGACTCAGTATGAAAATAAAGATAAAAAAAATATGATTCGTGGGTATTACGAATGGCAATAACCACCTCCCAATGGAGCAAAATCGATTTAATTTCGGCGAATATTTTGGGATCCACACTTAATTCCCAAGGTTAACCAGTACATACTATGTACTACATAGTAACCTACTACATACTATGTACTACATAGTAACCTATAAGGGGCAATTCCAGTTAATTATCACGAAGCCGTTCAATGGTATATATAAAATCACCAACGAATTTCTTTATTTTATTATTTTCTAATAATTTATAAACATTTTACAGCAATTTGGGATAATTATTACCAATTTCCGCCTGGGAGTTAAATTATATAAGCTGTCGTTTTCCCCGCTATTATGTGCATGTTTATTACATCGTATGTGCTTGTATAAAGATAAATACAGATCTTTCATTAACCCATAAACACATAATGAAGACATTAGTTCCAGTGAGTCACAGGTCTTCGTATAACCCGTAGGGGACACTGTGTGATGATCAAAACACAAACCTGTTATGGCCGGTTTTAAAGGATACAATTCTTGGCAAAAATTGTTTTACGGGGTACTCCAGCATGACGAATCTATCTAGACCAATAAAAACCGTCAGATGTCTCCAAAGTCATCTCAGGAAGATTTTTGAAATCTTGTTTCGGGAATCTGTTCAAAGGTGAAAGACGTAAAAAATACAATAAATGACAAATGAATGCTTCATGTAAAAAATACTTCATAGTAGAGTGCCTTTTGCTTTAAAATAAATTACTAGACATGTCATTATGTTTCCGCATGTGGGACCACTGCGCGGTCTAGGGTTAATCATGAAATATATTTTTTGTTCTTCCTTCAATTAACTTTTTTCTTCTAAAGGAGCCCCTCCCGTTACACGCGATTAATCTTAATGAGCATCCGGTTTTGAATCTTAAATGAGGAGCTTCACATTTCACAGCGATCCACCACTGTGCCAATTGGCAAACACAATTTTTTTTTGTCCGAAAATTATATATTGAATGGTTCTAAAATTGAGTTATAGCAGTTAATAGCAAAATCGTTAATCGAAAATTTTCCGTACAAAAGGGCAACATCTAACATACCGCAACATGCCCGTCTATTGATCATTAGCTGCGATCTGATTGGTCACTCCCGGGGGCTTTCCGGCCACTTCACAGTTTGCTAATTATCAACATATGTTTAGCAAGAAAAGGCCGTGATTACCTCAAACCCGATAATCGTCTGTCAAGTTTTGGGAAATCGGCCGTAATTGGCGCTGCTAAATTTGGATTTTTACACGTTATTTCCGGCCTGTTTTTTCGAACATAAACTTAACGGGTTTTGTGAACATATTGGCTCAAAGAGATTTCCATGTGCATTATCTGTGTTCGTCAAGGATTAGAGTTTAATAAGAAAGTTTAAAAAAACAATACATTGTATTTATCACCTGTAACGACTGTGTTTTTTTTTTGGTGGACCTTGGCGATTCAGATGACGATTGTTCGACACCGAATACCACTAAATAAACTTTCTCGAACTTTCCTTTCGCTTTTGGCGCCGGAGCTTTTCGTATTTGTTACTTTTCGTCCAATGGTATTTTTCGTCGAAAAATTTGCATTGGACGAAAAATAACATTTACGAAAAGCTCCGGCGGCTTCGCTTTTTTACTTTCTCCTTGTTTGCTATCTTTTTGTTTGTGTATAAATACAAATAAAACTAAATTTTTAACCTTGACCGGTTTTTTTCAAAAAATTATCTGCGCTGTTATCTTGCAGAATTTTCTGTCCGCTCTCTTACTTTGCGGTGTTTTTCATGCGAAAGTTACCACATAATGATGCAGGAGTGTATTACTAGAACTATTTTTGATTACTGTAAAAAAAACAAATTAGTACCGTTTGAGTTTTTTGAAAATAGCCACAAATTCTCCATACTCTATTTTCACGCGTATGACTCATCTTAGGTGAAGTTTAAGCCAATCAACGCCCTCGAATTTCCACGCATCAAGACCACACTTCGGAGAACTGTACTAGCCAGTGAAGTGTTATAAGAATATGATTGTGGGCGTTGTGATATTCTTTTTTATCCAGAATTTGTGGCTATTTTCAAAAAACTCAAACGGTATAAACCACAATTATTTATTGTCTTATTTTTGTCTTATAGAACTTGTAGGATATCGACCATCTGATCTGGATGGTCGGAGATGGTCGATGGTCGCTGAGCTGATGTCGATGGTTGTAGATGGTCGACCATCCAGATGTCGGTTATTTTCTACACTGCTTTTGAGTTCGAAAAACACGTTTTTTTTTGTGAACAAGCAGCCCGTAACGGGGCCCCGCGGGGTTATTTAGTGAATTCAAAATCGCTTATATGTTATTTCCGTGCATTTTGGTTCTTATTGCCAATGTTCTTGACCTAATTTTATAGTGCTAACTCTTCATTTTTGCTCATCATTTCCGGCCAGCTTTCCGAAAGCGAAAATAAACGGCTTTTTTGAACATGCGTGCTCGAGCGAACAATTTGAAAAAAAAATGCCAAATTGGGAAATTTAACCCAATTCGTGCTCTCTGTACTTAACGGACGGCCAAAGGTATACTTGAAATGTATACTTGAAAATGTCATTTTAATCTTGGTGATCGATTTGAAAATTTTGAGATATCCACCTGAATCCGATCACGACGCGCAATTAGAACACGTTTTAGGCGACATATGGTTCATTTTTGTACACGAAACTAAACTGAAAATAAAAACAATAATAAATGCGTTTATTTGAAAGTCATCAATTTATCAATAAAAATTATAAAAAAAAGGACTATCTTAATGCATTTTGATACCGTTTTGTTTTTCTATTTTACGGTAGTGTAGGAAACAGGAAAAATTGTATGGCCTTACATGGAGGCCGTATTTGGTGGAGGTAGTTATTTAACTCTAAAATATGTATGGGCTAACCTAAGCGTTTTAATCAAATACTGATTTTTAGTTAGAATTCCTCAAGGTCCCGCCCGAATTCACCTGATCTTACCACACTGGTTTAGAGTTTAAACAGATATGTTACTACAAAAAAAACTGGAAGTTATCTACCCTACTGATCCTCGTTCGCCATTGGCTCGTTTCCAGGTCCACGTGCTTTAACCTACGTTTTCTCCGGATGATAGGGTCGCTAAAAGAAAAAAAAATACTGAGATCTCTCCGAATATAATTACCTATGCATTTTATGCTTATTCTGATGTTGATATTTTAACTATTCACGTTAAAGTTCAGTAGCATGAATGTGAGAGACAATAAGAAGGTTATGTAATATAGTTATCATATTAATTTGATTAATCCTAAAACTAGAAAGCCTTTTTGGACATTTTTTTTTTCGGAAATGTTTCGTCCTAAATAGTTTAGACCGCAAACTCAAAAACAAAGGCATAATTTTGTACTTCTTTGTATTTTCCACACTTAGTCAGCAATTTGTCATCGGAAATTTTCACGAAGTATTTTTAGTAACAATTTCCCAAAAATGAAAGTTATTGTACAACCACCTGGTCGGTTTGTCAAGTGCCTAAAATGAAACTGAATGAGCTAAAAATGCTAAATGAAATAAACAAAACTAGGATTTTTTTAAATGCAAGGACTCGCCAAATAAAGGTCGGTTCATCAAAAAATAGAAATATTTCACAAAAGCATACCTATCATAACAACTGTTTTGCTCACAAAGTGTTGATAATTGCATTTTGCTAAAATAAGTTCGTAGGACGTTTGGTAAGATAATTGCAAACCTCGATACGTTTTTGTCCAAAAAGTTATAATATAACCCAACTTCGTTAATATATATGGTGTTGAGATAACTGGTTAGGGGGTTATTTTCCATTTTGCGGATGATCACGTTTTGTATGATAGAAAAGAAACAAACGTAAACTAATCTTCTAATTCACAGGGTATACTTAATTAAGTTATACTTGACTGAAGTAGGACTATAATAGAATGTTATGACTTTACTGTTAGTTTTTGTAAGATCGCTCAACGAATCATGTACGAGTTATACTTAGTTAGGGCGCCTAATAAAAAAATAAATGTGGTTTTGAAGTTGACCTTTGATAGTAATATCAAACAATTTATTCACTTGAGGTCATATATGCATGTTTTGAGCAAAAAAAAAATAGATGAACTTTTGTGAGTCAACGACATTCACGTACATGAACGCTTTAGAATCTAATGTCTAAAGAATTCAACATATAAAGTTATGAAAAAATGGCAGTCATCGTGGCAGTATTTTGAAAGGTTATATGTCATACTTTATGTGCCAATTCCGGGTAATAGAGTGTAGTACAGAGAGGTCTCACATTAAGGAACGGTTTGCGATTTCTGACCGAAGTCCACTTTTGTCCCTTAATTTGAATTTTGTCTATAAAATTGAATGCTTCCCTTGATTTGAATCTCTTAGACAAAAGTGGCCCTTAATTTGAATTCCTTAATTTGGTGTCCCTTATCATGTTTTCAGTATATTTATCTAATAAATGTATGTAGTAAATGTATGCAGTATATGTATGTAGCATACATACAGTATGTACTACATTTATGTACATGTATGTAGTACATGTTTGAAGTTCATGTGTGTAGTACATGTATGTAGTACATGTATGTAGTACATGTATGTATTACATGTATGTATTACTTGTATGTAATACATGTGTGTAGTACATGTATGCATACGTATAGCCCAGTTAATAGGAAACCAGTTGAAAACAAGAAGAAAGAAAAATGTTAACAAAACTAATTTTGTTAACAAAAGCCGACAAGTTTAGTCAATGTTGTTCTGCCAACTCATTGATTGTATCAGCTTATGCAAATTTGGACCGTGTGTTGGTCATGTAACAGTTACATTTTACTTGCTGTTAATCACTGAATTTTAAACACGTTTGAATCTCGCCACGTTCCTTTTCCGATAAATTGACGCATATACCAGAGTGAGCATGTTGTGAAACTATACCGTGTGTCGGAGTGTAGAATAACGCAATTTTGGCACAAGCTATATAATTCATAGACAATACAGAGCATTGATATAAAAATTATGTTCTGCGCCAGAACTTGAATTTCGCCGAACAGAACACGGGTAGAACAAAAGAATGTAGAACACCGTTCTATATCGATTTTTTCATCGCAAGATTTGTCCATCACAAGATTTTTCCATCACAAAATTTTTTCAAACCAAGATTTTTTCCATCATAAAATTTTGCCATCACAAGCTTTTTCTATCACACGATTTTTCCATCACAAGATTTTTTCATACCAAGATTTTTTCCATGATAAGATTTTTCCGGCACCGACTAAATTGGTATCATGAAGTTTTGGTCGAACGTATAAGAGAGCGAAAGTATAAAAGGTCGAAAATGTAAACGGAATAAGTCCGAATTCGACGCAAATTTTCACCAAATATTCTCATATATATACGTTAATATTTGGCTGGTCGAAAGTGAAAACGGAATAAGTCAGAATTCGAGGCAAATTTGCGACGAATTCTCACTGATACATTTTGACATTTCAGCCTCTTGTACTTTCGACCAAAAATACATGATACCAATTTAGTCGGTGCCGATTTTTCCATCACAAGATATTTCCATCACAAAACTTTTATCAGATAAAAATACACGCTTGTGAGCTGATAGAATGTACAAACAGACAGAAAAACGAACAAACGAACGAACGTTCTTTATCACAATATAGCGCAGAACGCCAGAATTGTTTCTTTTACGAACTTTTCAGAACGCAAAAAAATCGAGAACAATCACACTTTTGAACGGTCCGCTCTGTTTCATTCTGTTCAAATTTTTCGACGGATTCCGCATTAGACTTTTTAGAAGTTATTCCCATTCAGTCGGTGCCCTCTGAAACAGAAATGAACTCTTACGTTTGTCTGTTTATGTTTTAAAATCACTTAAACGTGTTATTTCTCAAACTTCATGTTAAATTGTGTGGTTTCTAATTATTGGATTTTGTTCACGAAAAATTCCATTTTGGAAAGGTTTGTATTTGAAATTGGGAAGCTCCAGGATGATCATATGTAAATAGCAATATTGTAATCGGCTTCTCATGATTATGGTAATTGTGTTATGTCATTGCAGATTAACCAAGATGAAACGTAAATAACTGACATTTTAGACAGATCCTTCTCAAAAATCGCAAATCGCTCTGATTAAGAACAAATATATGCAACGTTTGTTAGAACTTCTATTTCGAAAAAAGTTCTATTTCTAATCTCACAATAGAATTCACTAATTTACTAGATCGTTTGGAGAAATGGCCAAATTTGAGGAAGAGAAATGGCCAAATTTGAGAAAAAGAAATACTCGGAACGTTTGAAAATTATTAGACGTTGATTAACTCCCGCGGGCTGTTGGTACAAATATTTGTACCAGGCTCCAAATTTGTCAAAAAATCATAGTAGACTTACTAACATGGCAAATTTAAAGCCACAGTCATAAAATTTGGCCAATTTGGCACAATTGGGCGATAAAAAATTTTCTTTTATTATGTTCGCTTTGTATTTTAGCAAGAAGAACAAAAATAAATTTTGGCCTAAATTTCGTGTAGTTTAAACTTTTACGTTAAAAAACTATTGATTTTTTGTTGCAAATTTAAAGTCTGAAAAACCATTTCTTGGACTTTTAATTCTGAACGGAAACATAACATAAAAAATAATTCGTCATTTGTTATTTTCGGAAATAATGGATGATCATTAAACTCAATATTAGTGAAAATTCCCAAAAAATCACCTAAAATTAAAAACTTCAATTTTTGATCACCAAAATGAAATGTTAAATATGTATTCTGGTCAGAATTTAATTTCTGATCGAATGAGCATACTTTTGAGTAACATTTTTTAAGGTAAAATGGTGTTTTTCGATGAACAAGTTTTTCGGCAAAAAAATTGTTTTTACAAATCAGTCTCTGTAGGAGTTAGTGTTAACATTTTGTTGTTTAAGGTTTTTCAAATACTGTTCAGTTTGACTGAGATTATAATACGTTTGTCAAATTATGTTTGTAGTGATTCTGGTTTGTTCGCAATAATTTATTAAAGTCGTAATTCTGAAAAAAAAAATTGAACAGCCCGCAGGAGTTAAAGTAGGCTTTACTTGAAATTCAAATTGCATTATACTAAAATGTGTAACGACATTTTCCCAAAAATCTTTTGGACAAAACTTAAAAAAAAATCTGAAGAATCTGAAAGAATTCCAACAAAAAAGTTTCAACATAAAAAAACATTTTTAAATCATTATAATTAAAGTTAAAAAAATTTAGTAATTTAGTAATTTAATTTAGTAATAAAACATCAATGTTTTTGGCGACCGGCAACGACCTGCTTATAAAATGTTTCATGTATACCAGATGCGAGACAATTATACATTTTTGTTTTTTAATTTAATTTTAGGACAAATAATATACATATAGACACTGGTGTCAACGGTTGGTTACACTTGCTTAATTTTGGTTATGTGGTGTACCATATTTACGTGGTATATGACCATATTTAAGAATTGAAAATTGATTATTCATTCATGCCTACAGCCTTCTGCTCGTTTCGTGATTTGCCCCGTCTAGATTTGTTTTCCATCTAGACTAAATATTTGACAAAATTAGTAATCAGAATTTGCCCGTTGCAGAATAATCTATTTTTTTTTTAATTTTGAAAATGAAATTTTCGAATAATTCTGAGAGAGACAAAAAACTAAAAAATATAACACACAGATCTTATAGTAACCACGTGAAAGTGATTTTGGAAATTGTAAAATTACCCCGTCTGACTATAAGTACCGCAGCCAGCTATACACTTCGATTCACAGATTCGCCAATTATTTTCTGTGGATATTGTGACTGGTATATTATGAGTTCGAACGTTGATGTCGACCTAGAAATGTTTGCCGAGTTTCGTATAATAGACGAGAGTATTGGATTATTTAACAAAAAAGATGCTATTGACCTGGCGTTAGAGTTCAAATGTTACAACCTTTGGGATGACTTTACGCTATTTCAGGTATATTAACCACCTAACCAGTTATGTGAACATCATTTATATTAAACGTTTTTTGGTTTGTATACAACGTTTTTTGGTTTTCGCCTACGTCCTACTCAAGTATGTTAACAGTTGCCGAGCCGATTATACCGTATTTTATTTAAGAACTTATACGAATATACAGTACTAATAATATAATTTTACTCATTACATCCTATTACGATAATAAATAGACATACCTACTACATGTATGAGCGGGCTTCTTTTCATACACGAAAATAATTGGGTAAGAACGCCCGAGTGAATAAAACTAAAAACCTTTAAAAGGAGTACGCCTGGTCGTCCGTTGATTGTGGCCATTTGCTTCTAGAACTTGATATGCCCGGCTCAACGCAAACCCGAGAAACCAATCGAAAACTGTTTTTCATGTTTTTTGAGCTCTTGTGCTTGATAAAATCTCGACAGACGGAGAAGCAATTTTTCGAAACTCTAACGCTTCCAACAGAAGTGGGAAGAAGACTTATAATATATGTGACACATAATGTTTCCTTCGTTTATTCGATGAACTTGGTATCTCAAATTAATTATTTCGAAGAATCGTTTTCAAGAATCAATTTCACGTTTTTGGCGGAGATGTTCGATTTAATTATCCGAACAACATCCTTTGGGTTCGTGTCATGCAATTTTGTTGACCAAGCTACTTTGGTGAACTTTGTTTTGGGATACGAAAATAATTACCCTACGAAAGTTCTACTACAAAGACTTTACCAGAATGGTTGGAATCCCTTTATAGGCTGTTATAATAGTACAAAATACCAATCAAACTTCCAACGATTTGTTTCCTTGACGAATTCACTAGATATGCCCCTAAATCAAACCAAGGATGGTTATTTTGTCACCAGATCATCAGATTGTAAAGAATTATGTGATGACGCTTGCCGAGATAAACTAAACGAATTCATAATTGGAAAAAACAATTATGGTGTTCGCGTTCCAATGGATAATATTTACAGAAAAGGCGGAACAAGTGAAGTTTTTAAAGGGGTTATTCACGGAGAACAAATAGCAGCAAAAGTTATTGACATCACGAAAATTTATCAGAATACAATTTTTGTATCTAAAAACATACACGAAGTGGAAGGCCATTTTTTCGGTTTGAGCGCTGAAGCCCTTGACCAGGAAAAGTTCAAACACTCTAATATTTTGCCGATTAGAGAGTTTTGGATTCAACTCAAAACCAATACTAAAAATTCACAAGAGCAACGAAACATTTATCTGGTAATAGCCACTCCCTTGTGCAGAATGACACTTCGAGATTGGACACAAACAGCCGAATGGACTTTCGATGAATTACGAGAGATGCTTCTGGGAGTTATTTCTGGTTTACAGCACATTAAGTCGCATAACTATGTCCATCAAGATATCAAGAAAAGTAATATTTTTATAGACTTTAAAGGCATTGCAAAAATTGCGGATTTCGGATTGAATGGGGTTACCCCCCTTTACTGCGCACCAGAAACCCTGCTCAAAAAGAGTGTCGAAGGCAGGGCTCGGCATAAATTGCGTTTACCATACGCTTACCATACACTTCACCAAGCCAGGTCAATTTTTGTGAACGGTAAAAAAATGCCAAGCCAAACTAACCAAAAGAAATGACGGGCAAAAGCCAAACCAAGCTTAGGAAAATTCCAGGCGATGCCGAGCCCTCATCGAAGGTAAAATAATTAACGGAAATATCCCCGAAAAAACAGATATTCATGCGCTCGGTGTAACTATTATGATGAGTTTTTTGGAAGAAGAGGACGCAATAAGTGTTTTGCGGGAGCCACTTAAAAATGTTCAATTTCCAGATAACCGTTCTATTGCTGATGTGGTCAAAAATGACCAACTACTTTCATTGGTAAAATCAATGGTACAGGTAGATCCTATGAATAGGCCGACCTTAGCAGAAGTGAAATTGCAACTAAACCAGCTCGACCCAGGTACATACGACACAAAGAAATGTTGTTCTGATTATGGACTGGAATTTAGTACTCATGACAAGTCAAGGAAGGCTTTAGACTCTCAGTTTTTGGTAATGTTGGGCCTGTACATCACAATAAATTCAAAACCAATTTTGCCAAATTATAGAACTAGAAAAGTTATCGTAAGAAAATATAGCGAAAATGAAATTCTCAAAATGTCTGTGGCGAGCTCTAGAACTTTTTAAAACTCAGTTTTTTTTGATCTTCCAGAAATTCTAGAGCTCGCTCCAGATATGCTGTGTCAAATCTCAAAAGTTGCCGATTTTGTATCGAAAAATTAATACGCATCGGGGGAAGAATTCCATCGCTTTTCTTTTTCACAATTATTATTTTTTTATTAACTTTCACAATTTTAATAATTTCATTTGTCCACATTTTTTATTAACTTTTTGATTTCTATAATCTGGCAAAAATCGTTTATAATTTCATGGGCCCTATTGGGCTCGTATTGGGGCCGTTTTGGCAAAAAACTTTATTAATTGACTAATTTTTAGAGCATTATTGTGTATTTTCTTTTGTTTTATATGTTTGAGCCAAATAAGTGAGCAGTTTTTCACAAGCCATATTATTACAATGTCCTTCAACAATACAACCAGATCGTTCAATTCTTTAACTTGTGGAGTTTCAGCTGATGTTCATGATCAAAAGAATAGTTATCTATGTTGGGCATTTGCTTTTGCTTCGTTAATTGCAGCCGAAATTAGATCGTTTATTAAAAAATCAAAAATAAATGACCACAAAAAGATCGAGTTGGTTAAATTAGCTGAAAAGTTGAATACAAATGACGCTCTTGTTCGGGAGTTGGTTACTCTTGTTGTACCCAGATCACCAAAATTTTCTCATTCTGATACCAGTACCGAAATTGCCAAAATGCAAGCCGCTTATATTCCAACGGTGGTACAAAAAATTTGCGAAAGATCTTTATTAATGGAACCTGGTTGGCAACGTCTTCCCTCCGTTACAGAAATATTGAACAAACGTAACTTCCGTAGAAAAAAAATAACTTTCACCGAAAATGTTTACGACACGAACAATTTATCGGACATATCAACAATTGAAACAGTGATCAAATCGAAAAGAAGTTTAGTCGGAATGTCGGTACAAAAATAATCTGGAACTGGCCATGCTATGGTTTTATGTTCCATAAAAAACGCACATTTATTTTTTAAGAACAGTTATGGCAATTCAACAGTACCCGCGGAAAAAGATCAAATTGTACTGCCAATACGAGATACTAGGAATTCGTTATTAATTAATGTAGGGAACTATCGAAAAAATTTTGAGACAAAAATTG
>SCLG01000129.1:216383-230318 GCA_004367875.1 Oikopleura albicans
CATAACGGCGCACCTGGTGTATTTGGTGATTGAACATTTTTTTTTGATTTACTTTACTGTTTTGATTTGCAATCCCGACAGGTGGCGCTTTTCACGTGGAAGGAGCTAATATTTTATCCACAGCTTATTACATGAAACTCAAGTGATGGTTTCTAGTTCACATCGCATAGGAGCATATGCTGTTTTACTAATCGTTTATAAAGGATTAAAAATTGATAAGTTGGTACCACCGTTTACTAATATCAACAAAAAATATGCCGACAACATTGATATGGTATTACCGTCAATTATTTATCACAGTGGTGATGATAAACACCGTTAAAAATTGGAAGTCAACAAAAGTTAGTTTTTTTAGCTGTACTAAAAAGTATATTATATACCGTGTATGAAGAAAAAACTTTTGTTTCGACGTATTCTAGCTATTTATTAACAAAGAAAAATGCTGGTTAATTTCGTGTTAAAAATTGAACTTTAGTTTTTTCACCTGACACGGGTTATCTTTTACCGTTCCTATTTTAAACATCGTATACAACGAAAAACGTAGTGCACTTTGGGTCTTTCGGCATCCTTATTTTAATAACCGTCTCCAAAAAATCCAAAAATATGCGATTTTCATTACTTGTTTAAAATGCGAGACGGTTGCAAAATATCATGGTATTTTCAGATAAAATGAATCAACTCGGGACCCGAGTCTCGGGTGTATTCGAGTTTCTCGGAAAACTCCGATGTATTTGAGTTCTTATCAAAGTACCTCGTAGTTTCTCGGGCGTATTTGAATTTCTTGAGAAACTGAGTTGTATTCTTATACAAACTCAAATAGACTCGAGTATACTCGAGTATTCCGAGAACCTACAGTACACCGAAGTTTCTCGGAAGACTCAAATATACTCAAGTTTCCCGAGAAACTCAAATACACCCGAGTTTTCAGAGAAACTCAAATACGTCCAAGTTGACCCGATCTCATTTTCAGGCTGTAGTTTGGGTAGTTCTACTATCTGCGCATACCATTTTGATAAAAATTGGTTAAAGATATGCAAGTTAGACTAAAATTTCGGGTTTTATTTATACAAAACGGACGATACAGATTGAAATGAATTAATAAACCAAAGGTAGATTCCAGTTAGCAATATGATAAACTTGATAACTTAAGTTGATTTAGTTTTACATAGAACTTTGGTAATATCAATATGGTAATATTGAGTAATTAAACAACCTTGCGATTGTTTTATATAAATTATATATTCTGGATATATTTGAATAAACTCGTAAACCCTTCAATCCAATCATAATAAACATAAAATGATATAAAAGAGTGTTTAAAATATGTTCCACTTGAAAAATGTTGTCACTTTTTGTCGTTTTGGGGGTATGTCTAGGTGATTATTGTCCGTCAATTTACCACGCTGGACAACCCAATAGTGGATGCTGGATATATAGAGAAGATAATGTACAAATTTTTTTTTCAAGCCCACATTCTAACGCAAAATGACCTGTAGGGGTCGCCATGTTTTTTAAAAACACATATTGAAAAAAAAATGAAAGCTTTATTCATTTACAGATTTTGGCGATTGAGAAATTAACTCCCAGGGGAACAAATGTGCAAATTTGCACAAAACCACCGAAAATGCTGATAAAACACCGTTTTAAAAAACGGGCTAAATCGAAAATCCCTAAAACACGGATGTAGTCAAACTTCACGACCAAAAATATAAAACGGAACTTTTTTTCTAAACATTATACCTTTACATAGCAACTTTACCAGGGCATTTTTTGCAAATTTGCAGATTTGTTGCCCAACGGATTATATGCCAATTGATCTCTAGCGCATGGATTTGCTCCTGGGAGTTAAAATATTTATAGACTTTGTGTGACTCTGATATGTTTAATAGAAAACATTCATGCGGCATGACTTTTTTTAGTTTATCAATCATGCCGAAAAATACCGTCTCCTGAAAAATACTTTTTTCACCGTACGAATATTTCATTATCTGAAAGATAGATACTGGAGATTGCGACTTAGCAAACAATGCCTGTTCTAATTTACAATGCTTAAATAATGGTGAAATGGTGGCTTCACTTAGACCCGAAATTTTTGGAATCCGAGAAGGAGATTTAGATGATTATGTTCGGGGTAATAAAAGGGTAACATTAAACGATAATAGCTGCCAAATTACTTTTGATGCGACAGCGAACCGTTTTATATTCAATTCTCTTATAACCGGTTGTGGTGGAATCGATGGAATTGTAGGCGGCTACCGAGTCCAGTAAGACATTACTTAGTAGGGTGGGTCAAGTCGCCGGGAAAATACATATCACATATAGTCCTTACTCTCAATACGGACGCACTCAATATGGACGCTTTCTTTCAATACGGACGCGTTTTTTGTAAAAAAATGTCCCCTAAACAGTCAAAAAATGGACAATTTATGACAATTTCTTTAATACAAACGCTATTTTCGAGAATCAAAAACGTCCGTATTGGAAGTCATGACTGTATGATTTCGCCCATATCATATGGGCCATATGTAGATGAAGACGTACATCTCCTGCGCGATTATCGGGCACCTTTTTCCTAGCCAATAACTACGTAGGGTGCCCGATAATCGCAAATGATAAATTATTTCTAGATTCAATTATACGCCCGTAGCCAGTTAATCTAACAAAGTTGGGCTATTTTAATACTTTTTCGGCCAAAACATATCAAGATTTCAATTTTTTCAAAAAAAAATTTTCTAGTAAAAATCTATTTGATGGGACTTTACAATTTGAACAAAATCGAATGGTTTTTTTCATTTGGTAACCTTAAAAAAGACCTGACTCACCTAATAACATGTTTTTTCTCGGACCTTTTTTTGGACTTCTAATTATTTTTTTAGGTATTTGCGTTTTACACATACACTTTATGTTCCACCCAGAAAAGTCCATAATGTGATTATAAGACCCAAAACAACAGTCGAATTGGAGTGTCGTTACTCACGAAGCGTATACATGCACTCTTCGGAATACAGCCACGGGATTTGAAAATTTAATTTTGTATCTGTTAATGTGATTTTCTTAAACACAAAATTTTTTGGTTCCTAATTATTTTTGACCTACATTTATTTTTGCTTGTTCGATTTCATACAGAGCTTGTCCAATTAAGTTACAACCCATTTGACTACACGTACTTTGCATAATTTGTTTGATAACAACCTTACACCATTGCGCTTTTGTCGCACATTTTTGAGACAATTTTAACGCCAGTTTTTTTGTCATACACCCCCTAGGCCGTCATCGGGTATAAACTTTGAGAAAAAATTTGCACGATTACGTAATTTTCACCCGATAACGGCGCAAGGTGTAGTGGTAACTGGAAAACTTTTGTTAAAATTTTGTCAAAAGTTTCACCCGATAAGTTATCGGCAATAACCGGTTTACACCCGGCGTAGGGGGTGCATTTTATTTGAGATAACTTCATTGGGTTATACGGCATAACTTATACCGGTATAATTTGGCGGAGCATGCAACTATTTAATTCACTTTTTTTGAAAACTCAAATTCTCATGAATCACTATTCCGAATCAGGGCACACACTTTCAAAAACCTTTAAAGTCTAAAAAAGCCCCAAGGAGAGCCAACAATGATGTTGAGTGTTTCCGTTGAAACAATTTTGGTAGAGGTAATCTACTTGGATCCAGAAGCCGAAGCTGCAAAAGACGCAAAAAACAAATTTAACGAATTATTAATGAAATATTGGCCGGGTGAACCATGGCCAGAACGAATAATCTTGAAAGTTGTACCCAAGGCCGATATCATTCAACGTAACGCCGATAATTTTGGTTAGTAATTTTTATACAACGTGTATTCTTGTAGAGGAAGATCGCGTTTTTTGGAGAAAATGCAAGAAAAAGGTTTTCAGAAAAAATACAATACAGTCCTTACTCTGAATACGAACGCACTCAATGTGCAAGACGGACGTTTTTGTGACAAAATGTCCCTAAAACAGTCGAAAATGGAGACTTTATGACAATTTACTCCAGTATGGACGGTATTTTCAGCCGAATCAAAAACGTCCGTATTGGAAGCAAGGACTGTAATAAGTTTTTCGGAGAATATATGTATTTTTCGGAGAATACATGTATTTCAGTAGTATTGTCATGTTTTTTCGTAGAACATGATCGCACATAATATTGGAATTTCCAGAAAAATTCTATCGAAGAAAGTTCAAACTTTTTTTCAAGAAATATTCCAAGAAACTTATTCTCGGAAAACCAGCGGCGTTGCGGAGATTTCTGCCACACAAATATAATTATGTGTTTAGCTGCCGTAGTATCTGTTGTATTTTCGCCCGACGTCGATCTGACAGATATACCAACAAAGGGAAAAGTCCAAGAATATCTGTTGGAAGCCTTAAGGGCTCACGCTGAAGACATACAGACCATTATACTTGAAGAGAGTGTTGATGTGATGACCACCGCAGACATATCAGTTAAGACTTTGTCGACTGCCTTATCCTTTGAAAGAACAAAAATTGTTGGATACGGAAATTTGGCAACCTCATTTCATCTGGCCAATTATCTTGACATCAGTCATAAGACTCCAATAAATAGTTTAGGTCAGAGTTGTAAAAATACGAACAAAAAAAATCAAAAACGTTTCGAATTATTGTTCCGACTTTGGATAGGTCTCTCCTCAAAATCCTCATTTTTGTAATTTTTACTAAACTTCGATAGTGGAAAATAACAAAATGGTCGCCAAGTCCTGTCTTAAAAACCATGGTCGCAAAGTGTTGTTTAAACTATGAATTGGCGACCACACAAAACTACCTAAAATACAAATTTTGTGGCGACCCCAAATGGTCGCCAAAATACACCTTTCACCGAAAACTACAATGTGTCATATATTACAATAAAAAGACTATTTCAAATAAAGAGAAAGTTGCTTCGTCGATTAATGTAGACCCTACTTAAACTTTAGAACTTTGAATCGAGTTCACCTTGGGAGCATTATTTATGTAAAAGCCGAGTGGCTGAATAATATTGACGGAGTTTCATTCTACCTTGATAGATGTGGCATGTCATGCGGAGGTTCTACGCAATTTGTGGAATTTATAAAGGTACATTCAGTTCAACATACATTACACCACCTGCGCATTTATATTTCGATTTCGTTTTCGAAAAATTGATAGATAACTGCGCAGTACGTTTGCCGAAAATGAGGAAATATTTGTTTTCTGCAAGAGAATTGTTTTTTAATTTTTTTGTGATACACCCCCACCCCGCGCAATTATTGGGCAGGGTTTTTTCTCTGAACCTGTTTTCAAATAGGTTTTTTTATTAAAACTTTTTAGCTAATATGTCTTCACTCATACTGTATCTGTTTTAGGGCACTTGTTACGCTGAGGTATTGTTCACCAGCCTTACAAACGAAAATGGAGCCAAAATTGTCGAAAAAGAATCAACATTTTCATTTCAATCGTTTTCAATGGTTGATTCCACAAAAACATGTCAACTTTTTTGCGAAGCTAAATTGTGTCTTTCGTCAAGAAAATGTGATTTACCCACAAAATGTCCAGCTGGAATGGATGTGTACAAATTTTCCCAGTTAGGAATACAAAATTGACCTGTTTTACCTAAAATTTGAGCTATCTTTACACTTTTCTTCAATAAAAAAATGCAATATGTTCAACATTGTGTTACTATATTATATGATTCAAAATCTGAACATAAATAGAATCCATCAATTTTTGT
Organism: Oikopleura albicans; assembly: GCA_004367875.1. Classification (NCBI taxonomy): domain Eukaryota; kingdom Metazoa; phylum Chordata; class Appendicularia; order Copelata; family Oikopleuridae; genus Oikopleura; species Oikopleura albicans. Next base: position 222,113 of record SCLG01000129.1, read on the forward strand.
TTTCTTCTTGAACGTCCCAAAAAGGTTGCGTCAGAAACGCTGGCCGCTTTTTCACAAAAAAAGAGAAACTATTCTGTCAGTTAAGGGCACAACCTGATTTTGGAAAATATTGAAAATGGTGAAACCTAAAAACGCCGCTACTAAACAGCCGAAAATGAAAATTTCAAAAAAAAAATCTATTAATTTTTTTATCGAAAATGAAGGTTTTGATTTTTTTGCCGTTTTCAGGTTTTTGAATAATTTGTAAAAACGCTATTTTTTATTCGTATTCACGAATTCCAACTTTTCGGTTCATACATATCAATATTTCAAGCTCAAAGTTGCGGCCGATCTTATATATAATATATTGTTCTTACTCCTTTTTGGGACGCTCCTTTTTGGGACGATTGCTCCTTTTTGGGACACTTTTTCGGCCAAAATGGGGCCATTCTAATAGGAAAATGATCCTTTTTGTGACGATTCTCCTTTTTCGGACGCTATGTTCGAGAACCGAAAACGGAGTAAGGACTGTATTTCAAGTTGATTCACAAGACAAAAAAAAGTGTTCAGAATATATGTGATAATTTCAGTAAATTTACAAACGTTGCAAACAGATTACTGCCGCCTTCGTCAGGTGTTTCTGTCATAAGTCCATATTTTCAATACTTGGTCACCCAAAAAATAACGTAGCAAATTATATCAAAAAATGTATAATTGAAACTCACGAAAAATATCATTATGACGAAAAAAAGGTTCATTACGATTAATGTAATGACATAATGACAAACATGCAAAAACGACAGTCCAAACAGTGAGGTAATTCAAAAAAGGGGGGACTCGAAATCGGGCTCAATTCCGATTTGTTAGATCTGGAAGTCTGACCGGTAATGACCAATCGAAACTTCAATTTGTTTTCAAGTATTTTTCAATTGTACAATTTTCAAAATATCTGATGGATGAGAAAGTTCATGTTATCATTACGCCACGTGGCTTTTCATTTATTAAGTTTACTTGTGTTCTTATAGGATTCATTAGCATGGCTCGGATTGAAACCAATTTTTAAACCCAATCAAGATGCATTGTAGTCCTTACTCTCAATACGGACGATTTCTGCAAAAACGGACGCTTTTTGTGAGAAAAAATGTCCCCAGAAAAATTGAAAATGGACACTTTATGACAAAATAATTTAGGTCTTCTGGTTAACCTTCAAACACATATTACGAACTTTTGTCCGCATCGGCATATAAAACGCCTTTATTTTGCTGTTTTATTTCAGTAAATGTAACGGCAGTGAAAATCAACATAGAATAATCAATTACAAAGTCGGAGACCAAATAAAAAATAAAAATTTTATTTCCGTAATGAATATTATTTAGTCTTTTATTGGAGCTAGGAAACCTCAAAAAATAGGTTATTTGTAACTAATAGTTTTCACGCATATTTTTTCTTTGTTATATTTTTTCAAAACTGTTAAGAAGTCAACGGTCCACTAGCCTGCAAAAAATGAGCCCCGTATGTGACCCGGTTAACCGTTTGTGACTTTGTGTTTTTGTGATCAAGTCGACCAAAAAGTGTCCACGGGTGGTCGGAGAGCTTTTGAGAGTATGTTCATTCAATTCAACACCATCGATAGTGAAAAATTACCTAGGTAAGAACACAAAGAGTGATTATGCGAACAAAAGTATGTGTTCACGGAACTTTTTTTGAAATGTGTTTGAAGGTTAACCGCTAATTAACCGGTGAAAATGACATTTGGGTGGACATTCAGAAATAATTTTATGATAATCATAATGTAATTTACATATTTTGATAAATAACAACTATTTTGGATATTTTTGCATTACCGCGACAGTTTGAGCTTCATCACACGGTATCTAATTTGTCACTTTTTAATTAAAAATATGCAATAAATGATATCAAATAAAATGAGTTCTAAATTTAGTTTTGCACCAAACAAACTATATTGGAAAGGTCGAACTGGGTTCGAGTTTTTTTATTTGTATTCACGCTTTCTAGCTGTTTTCGCATTTTCAATAGTAATAGTATGCAGATAGGTCCACTTGGGCCAAACGGGGACGAACGCTTAAGGATTAAAGGGCGAAACGGGGACATGCAGTAATGGGCCAAACTGGGACGTACGGTAATGTAAGGCGCATTTCGGGTGCAGGTGTTGGTACAGAGCGCTTACGGTGCATTGCGGTACGAAATACATGTTTATATGAAACAAATAAGTGTTTGAAATTTTGATTAGCAAAATTCTGTTTGTTTTTGGATTACGCATAGAAAATGTCCTGTTCAGACTGTAATCGATTATTAACTTGATTGAACTAAACAAGACGCAAGTCGATGACGCAACGGCCCAAAAAAAATCACAAAATGAAGTCCAAAGTTTGATATTGAACAGAAAGTTAATTTTTAGTAATCTCACATGATGCGATTATTAGACTGTTTGCGGTTTTATTTATTTCAATTTACTAGTAGAACAAAAAAATACTAATTTAGTATACTAACTATAGTTTTTCTTTTTTTTTTAATATTGTGTGAGACTCAACTTCGGCGTTTAGCAGAGATTGTGATTTTTTTTTGTTGCAATTGGATAAATGTTTATTTGACGACAAGACGAGAATTAAACCAAATATGAACAAAATTGAAAATCCAAACTTGAGCTTTTCTGGAGCCGGATTTTTGGGTATTTATCATGTTGGAGTTGCATCCTGTATGTTGGGTAGGGTTTGCAAATACCGGTCTACGATACTGGTATAGTACAAAATAGTTTTAAATTTTTTATGAATTTTATAGGTAGTGAATTTTACAACTAGCTCATGAACCACCTTTGGACAAAAACTTCATTTGCGCGTAAGAATCATACTTTACGACCTATAAAAAAAGGTATAACAATACAAAAATCCACGAATATGAGGTTTTTGAGTGTTAAATTTGCAAATCCTCTTAATAGAACATTGTCCAAAATTAGTTAAGAATGCTTCAAAAATATATTGTTGCTCGGCCGGGTCCATTTTGGGCGCATGCCTTCTTGGCGGACTGTGTATGGGAGATGCGTGTGAATATACACTTGATGTCGTTCGAGATGCCACTTCCCGATTTATGGGTCCATTTAACCCTGGATTTAGGTGAGGTTGAAAATCATTTCCGTGATATTTCGAACTGGAGATAACATTAGCCCCAAAACGTACCTACTGTCTGTGATAAATAGTTTTTAATTCAATGATGATACGCAAATTTGTACAAAAGAGGCGCCAAGGAGCACGAGCCAGAAGTTGCTACAAACAAGAGCCAATCAACGACGCGCCGGGGCGCGCAAACTAGACGGTTAAACAAAATCGCGCCGCTGATTGACGGCGGATTCGCGTATCATCGTTGGCTAATGAAATAATTACCACAGACATTATTTGCTGGATAAGGTCATTTTCTCGGTTTATAATGACGGGTTTTTGGAGAAACATGAGAGGCTAAGGTTACAAAAATTGACAAACGACGTGTGTCGACAAACGACTAACACCGTTTGTCGACTTTTGGAACCCTGGCCTTTTCTGTGGCCCTTCCAGCGGTCTTTCTCCGAAGACCTGTACGTTGCCATAGACTATGGCCCATAGTGCATGAATAACATTTTCAAATTCAGATGAGTCACTTACCTTTTAAAAATAATAGTTAATAATCTCAGAAAAATATGTATGTTGTCTTATTTACCAGCCTATATTCAGACTTATAAATATTGTTCGCCAAAAGTTAGAAGAAAATCTTCCACCAGATTGCTATCAAAAGTGTTCTGGCAAACTTTACATATCATTGACAAAAATCAGTGATGGTAAAAACTATATTGCGAGTGAATTTGACAGTAATAAAGAGTTAATCGACTGTATTGTTTGCTCCTGCTATATTCCAATGTTTTGCGGGATGATTCCGCCGACCTTCCGTAATGAGTATTATGTTGATGGGCAGGGACCGAAATTACTTTTAACTGATGTTTACCGAAGCAATTTTGTTTTTCTAATAACTTATACAATTTTGTTTTCACTTGAACTCATCCATGTTTTTACACTCCCTGTGCAGTTATCTGGCCGACATGTTGGCGGAAAAACATTTTGTTACGCAATAAAGGCCAGATAACTGCGCAGGGGTGTATATTTCGCAGAGTTGATGCTGGAAATTGACGTTTTGGCTTATTTTTTACAATTTTAGGTCCATTTTTTAGGTCCTAGTAGGACCGTCCTACATAAATCATAGAATAGGTCTTGAAAATAACATTTGCAAAATAACATTTTGCAATAAACCATTTTGATATAAATTAACCCTATTGGGGGTGCTAGTCCCTTTACGGCCGCTTTTTTCGAGAACCGAAAACGGCCGTAATAGGAGTAAGGACTGTATCAACAAAATTGCAAGGACTATTTGACGGTAACTGAAAAATATCAAAATAAAATTCCGAACCCTGATAACTGTGGTCTTTCGAATAATTTGCCCCAAGATGAAAACACAATTTCGATTCAACCTTGGGAGGGTCAAGCCGATATTTGCCCTCGTGACAATTGGTATTCCCAGCTCAATTACACAATCGCAAATTCTAATATTGATTTTACGCCAACAAATCTTTACCGTTTGGGTCAAATGCTTTATCCAAGTTCTGTTGAGCGTAAGTAACTAAAATGGTGTCTAAAAATTGTAATTTTAATTATGCAGAACAAATATTTATACCTATTTTTCGTCTAATAAATACTGTTAGATAATCGTTTTAGTAAAATACGCCCAACAATACGCCAACAATAATTTGTGAAAACAAAAAAAAATTTTAAAACAACTGTCCAAAGTTAACGTAACACGAAGTTGTCGAATACTTTTTTTAGAATATATTAATAATATTCCGTATAATTTAACCCTATTAAACAATATGTATGTTTCTTTTTAATGTATTTTTCAAAAAAATTATAAAAAGTTGTTAATTTTAGTGTCACATTCGTATGATATGACTTTAAAATTCGTTGTCAAAAATATAATGTGTAGAAAAAGCGTTAAAACATATTCAATTGGTACAAAAATCAAGGAAAAAATACTGTCGGGACACGTTTAATGGCATTTTGCACACGAAAAAAGGCCTCGAAAGAGGCGCTACGCGGGCACGGGTTAAAATAATTTTGTATTTAATTCAGAGGTCAGCGATTTTTGTCGGCGAGGGTTTCATGATGCGTATGATTATTTAAAAAATCATGACTATTTGGTCAAGGGAAGATCTCGTCGAATGAGCTTCAGCGACGAATGGGAAGAAGCAATTGAACGAAAAAATAAAGCAAATCACGGAGTCATAAAAGAGGAAGTAGAGTGCGACTGCGAAGAAAGTGATTGCGAAGCTGATTGCCTTCAAATGCCTTTTGGCGGTAATTTTGCTTCTTTCTCTTGGAGTCGTTTACTCAAACCGGGTCATACCGATCCGGTATCCAAATCGCAATCACGGATTTTACCAAACCGTGATTGCCGGTTTAGTGTTATTCTTTGATTTTGGGATAGTGTGAGTGTGATAGCATTTCGGCCACAATCATACTTTTTTTGGTCCCTACATTGCTTACTGTTTCACAAATACTGTTCAGAGTTTTCAACTTCGAAAATGAAAGAAAATAGTTAATTTCGAAATTTCAAAGTTTCTCCATCATTACAAAAAGTTACCTTGTCGCCAACTTTTTCCGATTCGCCCTAATTTTTTACATTTGCGACAGCTTTTCTAGGTCCTACAAAATAATTAAAAAAATATTTTTTAGGAATCACGCTTGATTCCCATTTTCAAAGGGACTCGGGAGACGACGACGACGTTTTTCGGACAAATTTGGATATGCCAAAAAATGTGACTGACCGTCTTCGAAAAGCACGGGAAGGTGAACGCGAATTTTTGGCAAAAACAAAGTCTCTTACATTATTTGGAGTTATCAGTTGGATTTTCGCCATTCCTTTCAATTTTTGGAAAGATTCGGCTAAAAGTCTTATTGATGTCAGCGGTAAAGCAGGACAGTTTGGTTTTGATATGGCTGTTAGACGTCTTCATGAACGAGGCGTCATCAAGAGGTAAGCTTTTGTTTAACTAATGTACAGTCCTTGATTCCATAAGGGCGCTTTCATTACGGCCGTTTATCCCATAACGGCCGCTATTTTCCTCCAAAAAGTGATTATCCCATAACGGCCGTTTTTATTAACGTATTGAAAAATAAGGCATTCCAAAATGTCTCCCGCCTTTACTGTACTGATTTAGTCTCATGATTTTTTTTCTTCATTAATTTATATTTAAATTTGCTAAATAAAGTTTTATTTTAGTTCATCGTCAATGCACCTGATTGGCGAAACGGACCCAACGCCGAACTATTCTGTCGATTTTCATCATGAATGAAAGCATGAGTAAAATTCATCAAAGTCGTTGCACTGTACTCTTATATGATATACGTAAATGTATTATACAGTCCTTACTTTCAGTATGGACGTTTTTGATTCTCGAATATAGCGTCCGTATTGGGATCATCGTCCGTATCGGGAGCGTCCGTATTGGGAGTAGGGACTGTATTTTTCGACTGTTTTCGGGAGATTTTTTCACAAGAAGCGTCCGTATTGGACGAAAGCTTCCGTATTGAGAGTAATGACTGTACCGTGTGTACGCGTTTCAACTACTTTAGTTTAAACAATTTTTGTATCCTTCTCAAAGTTTTGAAACCATTGAGATGGTTAAAGCGCTGACACGCGGTACTCTTAATAAATGTACTTTTAAAAATGTAAAATTCTTAAAATAAGAAATACGCTCAAGATGCCCAAATGAAATATCGTTACTGTTTATTAGATGTTCCTGTTAATAATTTTCTGTTTCTTGCTTGCCACAAAAATAAAATACATACCAGATAAGAAACTTTATCGCTTTTCGGATTTTACGTACCACGTACGGTATTCAGAAGTTAAAGACGACATTCTAACAAACAGATTGATTGTATAATAAACATAAATAACCCTATAAATGATCAAGTTGTTTACTTATTTATATAATCAGAGTTTGGGGCGCTGACGACGACTTTCGTTTTCCACCGTGAACAACGTAGACATAATTTCCTCAAATAGGCTACATTTTTCCTAATTCTATTACCACAAAAAAACGGGATGTATCCAAAGGAACAATGAGGTTATACGAATAAGTGGCAGGAATGATAGAAAATTAACAGTGATTAACAAATTGTTGAGAAAATATTATATTGAAAAATAATACATAATGTCTATTTATGTGCAGTCTTTCAATTAATGAACGTATTCAACGAAACGTATACCTATACATGATTTTTTTAATTTTTTATCTCCTCTATCCTTTATTACTTTTACACCTTGGTACCTTTACAATTTCTAACCTGTACCCTTATTGTCGACAAATTACCCTTAAGACATTTAAGAAATGATTCCGATTCAGTCGAGAGTTTAGACTGAAAAGTACCTTAAAAAACTCGAGGTTTGGGGGAGAAAATGTCAGGCGTTCTAGCCTGAATAAAATGAAGATTATTTTAATGAGTATTATAAATTTTTTCGTAAACCAGATAAGCCAAAAATGTTCAGAATCACCCGGGACTTCCAAAAACATAAAATTTTATTTTATTTTTAACGCTAAATAACGACAGTTATGTAAAATTNAATTGTTGAGAAAATATTATATTGAAAAATAATACATAATGTAGTAACTGGGAAACCACAAGTACCCAGCTTTGTATAACTTAATAAAACTCCATAAATTTCAGTAAATTTGCTTGAATTATAAGTCAAAACGGTTTCGACTACCTATTTTGACGAAACCACATAAATCGTACAGGTATTTCTGGACAAATGTCATATACCGTTGCATATTTATCGAGTCGTCCTGCTCGATCGAGCTGCTTGTGCTCTTATCGGGCCGTTTTTTTTTCTCAAATTTTCCAAGAACACCTATTTTCATATTTTGAGAACTGCGCGATTATCTGGAGCCTTGCGCAGTTGTCGGACAGTTTTCAAAATGAAAGTAGCCCCATAACTACGCGTCTCGTTTTACTTTTTTTTATCCAAACAACTAAATATGCTATGATGTAGCTTCTTCAACCCACAAAATTCGAAATTGACTGATCTGGATGTTTTAAAATAAGTCTTTGTGTTGTTATAGTTTCCGTGTCACTGTTTTTTTAATTATAAAGTAAGACAAGTTCAATGTGTATCAAGACATGCATAATCA
>SCLG01000129.1:256302-269517 GCA_004367875.1 Oikopleura albicans
ACGACCGAATTTTCATCATCATTAAAGTACTTTTTCAGCCGCTGTCGCAATGTGGTCAACGCGCGGGAACGATCACGAGAAAGCTTCTTTTTCAGTTCCTTATCGCCCCACATTTGCGTGATGTAATCGTCGATTTCGGCCAATTCTCGAATGTAAAATTTTGGGATGCCTTCTTTTTCGACGACCTTGGCCGACTTATCAAAGGCCTTGACCAAATCTTGGAACTGGTTCAAGGATGCATTGAAGTCTTTGACGTTAATCCGTCGCGCATTTTTCGCCTTTTTGATAATATCACGCAGCTCGTCATACCGCTTGTCCCGGACCGTCTTCACAACGCGCTTTTCTTCGTCTGATTCATCATCAGTGAAAATTTGCTTGATCTGAATGAAACAGTAAAATCATTACAAAAGCAAAAATCGAATTTAACGCCCTTCATTATTGTGCCGTTTTTAAACCCAACCCAAAATTACTTTTTTTGGAACGATTATTGCAAGAAAACCGAGACAGGAGCTGACAAACAGTTTTTGGAAATTACCGGTACTTCCGGTTATAATTCTGGTCCGAAAATTTTAGCCCCAAGATTTTCCAGTTCCATGGCAAAAAACGTTTGTCAATACCAGTCTGGGTTTTCCCGGAATTATCGTTACAAAAAAGTTTTTGTTCGAGTTAAAAAAGGACTTGTACTCAGCGTGTCTCATAAATTCACGGCGCTTTTTCATACTTATTTTCCAGATGAGGGGGGTTTACATGAAAAGTACGAAGGAGGACACACCTGATGCCGCTAGAGGGCATTGCTGGCGTTCAAAAGGCCTTTCACGCTAACAAAAAAACGCTCTCTAGCACCAACACGTGAAAACATTTTCGTTATTACCTTCTTCTTAACGCGAACTGGTGCTTGCTCGACCTCAGAATCCGACTCGGTCGATGACGACTCGGAATCGGAATTCCAGAATTTGGATTTTGATGCCATTTCACAGTCTAAGTAGTTTTGGTGTCAGAATATTAATTTTGAGGAAGTTTGTCTAGAATTGAGATCTTGTAATACATTTTTCATGGAACAGTGCAGATAAGCAAGAAAAAGTTTAGGCTAGTTCAAACGTAAGGCATTCTCTTTAGGTTACTTCGAAAAATGTAGAAATATGCTCGACCGAGGGCAAGATGCACACGTGCCTTATAAAATAGGGTCTATATGATATACAGGGGGTTTGGTTATAAGGTAAAGCCCTAAAAACTGACTAAAAACTGAATGCACTTAAAAAATTAATTTGACCTTATAACCATATGTTTTCACAATAAGACCTTAGTGCTGGGAAAAGTTCAAAAAAACATTTTTATAGAAAAAAAAAAACTGTAAAAAGACATGATTTCTATAGAAAAAGATGCCCGAGCGTGAAAAGACATGATTTTAAAGAGTTTTTACCCAAAAATGCTTCTCAAAAAAGCTGACTTGACCTTAGTGAAAAAAACTGACTTGACCTTACAACGGTCACAACTTGAGACCTTATAACTAGACCCCCTGTAAACTGCAGTCATCAGGACGTTTTCGTGAACATTTAGAAGTCTGATTATTACTCATCTACACAGGATTCGCAATAGTTGTGTCATAATTTGGCGAAATATAGCGCAGTGAAAAAAAAGAACATTTGCAGGCGGACTAGAGTGACCCCAGAGCCTAAAAAGTATATAGGGGGGTGCGGTTATAAGGTCAAGTCCAACCAAACTGACTTGACCTTATAGCCATCACCCCCTGTATATTAAACTATGAGGGCAACCTATGAGCTCAACCAATGCGGAGAATAGATAGAATTTACGAATATTTGAAAGTGAAGTATTCAGCGGCAGTAATCGGAATAATTAAGGGGAAAGGGACTTTTTTTACTCCTTGGTGACCTTTTGTATCGTTGAAGGTCGATTTATCTTTTCGGGTTTACAACGGAGGGCACGTTTTGCTAGGCGTTGACGCCATGCATTCATATCTTCAATTGTCGTCAAGATAATGTGCTTCCCACGCCAATATTTTATGTTCTAGAAAATAATAAGTTGTAATAGTCGCGTATGTGGACCATTTTTTAGAAAATTTTACGAAGTCATTCTCAGAATTCTCTAGACCACCCGAGTCGGTATCTCTCACAAATCTAAGCCTCTATCAATAGCGGTCATAATGACACCACTCATTATGACTACCCCGTGTACCTGCATAAACTGAAGTGTCGAAACAAGATCATTCTGCAGAATACCGGATTGCAGTGAGAGCTCACGAACTGAAAATTTCTGATCTGGCTGTAAATTGAGCACGTACTGTACTATCACGTCCTTCCAGTAACTTCGGTAACTGATGAGTCCGAGGTCACTCAAGGGGCGCTCTGGAGATCCGAAGATGCCCTCCTGGCGCGAGACGGCATATGAAAGGTCGATTACTAAGATTATTTCATATTATTTTGTTTGTTGAAACAGTGTTTGTTCAACATTTGCAATTACAAAACAGGGCTCGACATAATTCAAAAACACAATGAGCTGTCCTGAACTGCCCTGTCGAGTTGAAAATTTTAAATGAGCCGAGCTGTGCTGTCCAGCCAGATAAAAAATAATAACGAGCTGCCCTGTACTGGCCTTTAGCTGAGCTGGTCGAAACATGAATTGCCGAACCAGCCGTCGAGCTGAAGGCCATCAATGCTCTTGCCGGGCCCAATTTCAAATATATGCTCGAAAACGTTGAACAAGTTTACAAATGTTGAAAAATATTTGAAAATGGCGGTTTTTCATAAAATATTAAACTTACAAAATTTACCATATCCACGACCCATAAAGGCAGGCAAAACCATAATACAAGATAAATTATAATCGATTACCGGATTCTTCTCCTTGGAAAAATACCCAACAGTTGTAAACACATCGCCACGTTTTCGCTCAATTAGAACATAAAACCAAAACGGCTCGACGTCATAAAACATTGTCTGTTAATGTGTCATTAAAATGCGTTATTTACATATCGTGTATTACAGGGGGTCGGATATAACTTATAAGATCTTAACCCCCAAACACGATTATTTAGCACATCCCATAACACGAGGCCGGACGTTTGACCGGCCCCTTGTTTACTCTTCTCTGATTGTTCGTAATTGCTCATCATAAGCAAATCGATGGTCCCAAATCGAATGAGCATACTCTTAAAAACTCCCCGACCATGCTTGGACACTTTTTGGTAGCTTTGACCACAAAAAACCCACGATCACAAACGGTTAACTGGCCAACCTATAGGGTTGTTTTTTGCAGGCCAGTAAACCGTTTACTAGTTTACAGTTTAGGACAAATATGCCAGAAAAAATGTGAGTGAAAGCTATTAATTTTTGTTTACACGGGGCCGGACAAACGTCCGGAGGTCGTGTTTGGGGGGAAAAATACCTCACGCATTTTCCAAAACTGTTAACTAGAGAACGTCTCGCTACCCTGCAAGACAAATGGACCCTCCACGTCGCCCGGTTAACCATTTGTGAATTTAGGTTTTTGTGGTCAAATCGACCAAAAAGTGTGCAAGGGTGGTCTGGAAGTTTTCGAGATTACGTATGTATGTCCATTCGATTTAAATGAAAATCTGGACAAACGTTAAGGACTAAAACTTTAAAATTGACCGCACTTGCAAAAATTTATAATACCATATTCAAAGTCTATATAAGGGAGGAAGTTCCAGACCAAAAAATAATTCACAGGAAGGGTAAGAGCTGATAAGTTATCTGGAAACAAACAAACATCGAACACCTTTAAAGGAAACCCTAGATACAAAAAAGTTCCCAGATTTGCGTTTTTATGATGAAATGATGACCCAAAACTTAGAATCAAGAAATAGCTTTGAGAGAAGGCATAAATTTCTACAATAATTTTTGGCATTCGCCCCATCAACCTCATAAACGGCAATTTGATTCTCGTCATCATTTGGAGAGTCGACATAAATTTGGGCACCTGGTGGACCCCTTAGTTCACACTTGGTTAAATGTCGACGCAATGTCGACTCGCACTTGTGAGGCTACAAAAAATTGATTTTATTAAAAATGTTTCAAACTCGCAAGAAACCTGCTGAAACCATTAAAAAAAAATTTTCAAGCAAACATTTTTTTTCATGATGAAACAGGACATAATAAAAAGTGGAAAATTCAAGATTTCATGAGCTATCCATATTTCGGAATATATTCTATGACGAGTTTTTTAGCCCCTGCACCCAGATTTGTTTTTTAACTTCTTAGACCAAATATGATAGGAATACAATTTTAATTGTAAACCAAACCCAAAAGATGTTGCTACTATAATAACCGGATTCTGGTGTGTTATCTTTCAGGTACCGGTTAATACCGAGTGTTAAAAAATTGCTCAAGGTAGACTAAAAAATCGTCTATGACAAGTGCAGTATCATAGCAAATGTAATGCTAAACATAAATCTAGGTATTGTAAAAATGAGGGGGTGTATTGAAGCGAGACGACTCTCGAGTGAGTACAATACCTCACGCAAAATGAAAAACGAGAGAAAATTGGTGTGGTCGAGAGCGCGCGAGCTGCAATAATTTGCCAAAGGCTAGTAACTAATAGGCGAGCACTGAATGCTTCGTTGAAAATTTATGACTCATACCTAGATTACGCGCAATGAACGTTTACTATTACATTTGAATTATTTTTTTACTACGAAAATTAGTAGAAGAATAAAACGTTGATACATTTGCTGTATAAACAAAGATTTTTTTTTCCTCAAATTCTCTTCTTCAAAAAAAGCTGTTAAAGCCGGAATTTTTAAGGATTTTTTTTTATAAATTCCAGTGAAAGTTCTTGAGCAGAACTAATTCACAATCTTAAATCGTTTCATGTACCTAGGCTGTCCACGCTGCGAGGTCTAGAGTCGCTAACTTTTTCCTACAACCTCCAACACGAATTTAGAAACACGAATTTAGAAACCATTTTTTTGATTCGACCGATTTTTGACCGAAAAATATTGGTTTTGGGACAAATATTCAGGGCTGAATTAACGCATGAGACCAGTCCCATGACAAAGCAGCCCCGCGAAGCGGGGCTGAGTATGCGCGTGTCACCAGTCCCATAACAGAGCAGCCCCGCGAAGCGGGGCTGAATATGCGCGTGTCACCAGTCCCATAACAGAGCAGCCCCGCNGATTTCAAGGTCTAACATTTTTAGCCAAAGAATGTAAATTTTGAGTCTGAGAGTTAATCTTTATTACCTCTAGGCATAAATGACAAATATACAACTTCGAACAGTTTTGAAATTTTGGTGGGTAGGGTGCCTGATACCAGACGCGATATTCATGCTTTCCAAATTGAATTTGTTGCAGTTTTCCCGTGCCCAAATACTGATCAGTCTCGTCCTTTAGCGACGCTTGTGCCTGGGCTTCTCGAAATAAATTAAGATCAAACTGTGAACATCCTATACGATTCAATTGAGGCTCTCGATTTGTGACGCGTTTTTGTACCGGAATCGGCTTATTGTCGGTATTTCGTCCGTTTCGGCGACGCTTGGGGGCCGTTTTCAAACTAACACAACACAAGTTTTTTATTCAACAAATCAGGCGAGGGGATTATAAACCAAGAGAAGGGTTATAGACGGGTACTATCAGCATTTCGAATAATGTCACATGTGTGTTTTACAAAGTCGTCGATATTAAAATGAATTACCGGTTATAAATTATAAGTATATTACAATTACTCTACCGGTAATAACCGCAAAACCCCGTTTGGTATTCTTAACGGTGATATTTATAAGTTATTTAAATAAGTTAACGGTGATATTTATAACTTATAAATATCACCGTTAACAATATCAAACGGGGTTGTTGCGGTTATTACCGGTAGATATTAAAAAAACTGGTCGTCATATTTGGTTCTTAGCCCGTAGTAAAATTTTTGAATTTGTGCTAATTTGAAAACAACCTTGGCGAGGAAATCCTTGTAATCTTTCGGGTCATCAAAGCGTTCGAGACGGGCGCGGTCCGCATTTATGCGTTCTCGAAGCCGCTGGGGATCATCATTACCCGACTTTCCCGAAATATTGTGGTAAAATGGGCATGACTCTTGGAGAAAGTGTTTGGGTAGGCCACTCATATGTCCGCTTGAATTACATCCTTTAACAGGGCACGTTCGATTCAAAATGAGGGCCTCATCCGGTTGTTGCTGCTGCTGCTGATTGGCCGATTGCGAAGACGATGAAGATGATTTTTTCGGCGTGTTTTTTGGCGTTTTTTGACGCGGACTTTTCTCGCGCCGCGGCGTCGACACCTTTTCGCCGCCCAATTTGGGAGAATGGCGAAGACGGGAGCGAGTTAGGCGACGTTTCTGCCCCGGTTTATTCTCATTATTCTCGGCTTCCGATTCCGAACTGCTCGAACTAGAGAGATAACGAATTGGTAAAACGTTGCTTTCCCAAAAAGATTTATTTTGGTCTTCATCCAAAAAAGCGTGAAAACACATGATTTTAGAAATTTTTTCCCAAAAGATTTGCGTTTTATTTGACCTTAGTCTCGAAAAAGACCTTAGTGCAAAAGAAGCATAACCGATCAAATCTCAGACCTTATAACCCCCTGTACAGATGATACGCTGATAACCGGCCACTTTTTGGTAATTGTATATGACCCGTTAACAAAGCACCCTGCGTATCTTAAAGATAATATTACATACCTAGAACTCGAAGATGATGATGAGCTGGACGAGCTTGACGAGGACGACATATCTAGAATAAAATTAGAAATAATAATAAATACATATATGCCCTAAATTACGTGTCAAATTCCGTAAAAAATGTCAGATACAGAACAATACAGTACAGAGCAATATATAAAGGTCTAACTGTAATGAACTAAAGGAGAGATTGCACAAAACTGCTTTTTTGAATATTTTGTGATGAAGCCAAATTACTAATGAACTAAATGTAAAACAGCAGTGACATAATGTTTTCGACTCCATAATAGGCACAAAGGGTATGGCCTCAAGTACACAAAAAGAGTCCGAAAGCAATTTCATAATACTCCATGGGAGGGCGCTACAGTCTGTAGCCTACAGACGCTTCCAGCGTCCTCCAGTGGAATTTTATGAAAACGTTTCAAGTGACAGTTTTGCTCCAATCAAGGCCACATCGGCACAAAGGTGAAAACGCAACACCACTGGACATACGGTACAGAAAGTGAATTTAAATTAATCAATCACCATGCTGATTCTAATCACGGGTCAGGATTGATAAGGGAGCCAGATATAAAATCAAGTATTTTTTCATCATCATTATTTAACCTATGTTTACTAGAGTTAGTAAAAAAGGTTATCACGTCAGTCAGAAAAGCTGAAACCAAAATTATTCATTTGACTTTATAACCATACAAAAACTTGGTCTTATAACTGGACTCCCCTACAAATTACTTGCTAAAAATAATAACACGAAAATTGCACAATTATCGTGGTTGATGAATATTGCGATTTTGTTGGGAATTCTGATGTTGATGTTTGGGCTCCTTTGCTGGCTAAAAATGTGGGTTAAAATATGTAAAATATATACAACTGTATATACCCCACTTGGGGTCTGGTTATAAGGTCAAGCACAAAAAAATAACTTGAGCTTAATGCACTCCAAAAAACCTGACCCTGACTACATACGACCTTATAACCATTTTTTAATTTTTTTTAACATATATGATTTTGCCCAAAAAAAAGCGAAAAAAGACATGATTTTTATAAAAATAAATATTGTAATAGGGTACCCGTTTTTGTTTCCTTTGCCGTTCTAGCTGTATATGCCTCGTTCTAAAATTAAACCCAAAAAAAAGTAAAAAGGACATGATTTCTATAAAAAAATTATTACCTGTATTTTTTACCCGTGTCGTTCTAAATTTACACCCAAACAAAAAAAGTGAAAAAGACATGATTTATCTTGAAAAAAATGACTTGACCTTAGTGCAAAAAGATTGACCTTGTAAATTATAAACACCTTGTGACCTTATTACTAGACCCCCTTGTACATGTAGTGCTAAAACTTACAGCAGGTTTTTGCTGCATATGCTTAACGGCATCAGTTGGGTAGTCTTTTTGCTCATTAGTCATGGCGCCCGCAATAACCAAGTTTGCCTTATCCTTTATAGCAACGCTCGAATCAACTGATGTATCTACCTCCTCAGTTTTCTTTTCTCCGCCGTCAACTTTTCCTGAAAGCAAAACATATTTTATACGCGTAATAATCAGTATCACAAAAATCTTCAGGGTTATCAATAATACATGGTGACTGGTGAGATTATGAGCAACGACTTAGCACTGATACGTTAGCCGTCACCCTTACAAGGACCTTTGCGTGTCCAAAAACTGTAGTTTTTATATGACGCCCTGACCACATACCATAAGAGCTTATGGCGGCCTAACAGTCAGACCTTATAAAATCTTGTAACCAAATATATCAAATGTTAACGACAAGACATCGATGAAAAATACCTCACTGCAGCCAAAAAAGTTGCAACTTTTAAAAACGCAGG
Source organism: Oikopleura albicans (assembly GCA_004367875.1). NCBI lineage: Eukaryota > Metazoa > Chordata > Appendicularia > Copelata > Oikopleuridae > Oikopleura > Oikopleura albicans. The sequence continues at coordinate 264,803 of SCLG01000129.1, forward strand.
CCTGGTTAACGTAAAGGCGGAAATACAGGTGTCCTTTATGAACATTTTCCAGCCAAGGCAGAAAATTGTCTTTATATTTTCTTTGTGTGGTTATAAGGTCCTCTAAAAATATAAAGACAATTTTCTGCCTTGGAAAATGTTCATAAAGGTGTCTGTTGTTTTCCGCCTTGACGTTAACCACGCCTGTTTTTTAAAAGTTGCAACTTTGTTTGGCTGCATTCATGTCCTTTTTATGTTTTTTTTTATTATGACAGAAACATACCTGTGACGCGCATTCCACCTACTGTTTGAACTTTTGGATGCCCGGCAACCGTTCTAATTTCCGCTGTATTGTCGCCCGACGACATTGTATAAATCTGGAAATAAACGAAAAAATTGCTTCGACGAAATCAGAACGATCTTTTTTTGAATATCAACAGAAATATATATAAAAAATTAAGTTAAACACAAAAAAACATGTCCCTGATTGGCAGTGACCCAATTCACAGAAAACAATAATTTACTTTCACAAAAAAATTTTATGACTTTTTCTTCTTTTTATGTTTGGGGAATTCGTCCGATAAGACATCGTCGTCGCATTGGTCGCGATTTTTTAAACTTGGATTCACGTCGTATGTAGTCACGCTCGAATAACTGAATAAAACAGTCAGGGTCAGAGGTCGGCACTCGGGTACCGGACCCAATCTCTTACCCGAGTAAACCCATACCCGACTAAGGGTTCGCTAAATGTGCATTTAAAATTTCCATAAAACGTAAAGGGGTGGTTATAACTTATAAATAACGATTATTTACCTTAAAAAGGTATCAAGGAAAAAGGCCGTACGACCTAAAATGCATTTTCAAAATACTACTTATGAAATATCAAATGCTACTTTTTAGACGTTACTGTAAGAATGACCTAATCTCAGGCGGACCAAATCTCATACTTTACAACCACCGCTACCTGTACTAATACCCGAGTATTTAAGTGGGCGATACTTAACGTTCGCGATTCCGTAGCCCGGGTAAAAACTAGGGTAACTCACCCGACTTTTACCCAAATCGAAAACTCGGGCCCGAATCTGAGAACTGTGCACTTACAACTCTATATCATACGCCCTATAAATCCCTATGCAACGAAAAAAAAAAATCAGGTAGTTACCTAAATATGCGATCTTGATTTCTAATTTTTTTCGGTTGATTTTTCTTGTCGTTTTTGTTTCGATTTCTGTTTGATTCGGCATTAAAGTTTTCCCAGCCAATGACAATGTTTCCATAACTTTGCGTATCCTCTAGATACGACTCCTCAAAGTTGTAAATCTGCTTTTCAAGATCTTGTAAATTTTTTAACAATTCCTCGCGCTTTTTGTATAAACCAAGTAGTTCGTTCTTAAAAAATATATTTAAAAATATCAAAATGTGAGAGTGGAGGTCTTCATCCAAAAAAAAAACGCAAAATGACTGATATCAGCAGATTTTAAAGATTTTTTTTCTCAAAACGCACATGCCACTCAAAAAAACTGACTTGACTTTAGTGCCTGAAAAACTGACTTGAACTTATAACGCCACAAATGGCTGACCTTATAACCAACCCCCCTTTGTAAAAATGAATGTGAAACATTTGCCTTTATAGCCTGCACTGGAAAATAAATTTTTACCATTTTCACGACACAAAAAATAACTTGACCGTTTAGTTATAAGACCTTATAACCACTTCTTTTTATACAAACATTAGAACGTACGAGGACAATCGGTATCACAGGCCGTACTCCCAGTAGGAACGTTTTTTATTCTCAAAAATGGCGTCCCTACTGGGGTGAATTTGGTGGAGACAGTTTTCGCAAAAACCGTTCTTATTGGGAGCAAGGTCTGTATTGATAACCGTCCGTAGAGGTCAAAATTACCTTATCCCCATCAGTTTGCTCTTTTTTGGCCTCTTTTGGGCCATTCTCTGATTTCACGGTTGAGTTGCCAACTGCACTTGACATTTTCTAGATATTTTCAAAGTATTAACACGTGACGTCACAAGCGCGTTTAATCTCGTAATTTGAACAAAATGAGTCGAACATACAAATCAAGTCAAACAACAGCGAAATTATGAAATAATAAAATCAAAGAATAATGCACACAGTATGGGAGTAAGTAGCTGTATTCTTCTTTTTTCTTGCACAGATTGAAAATAATGAATTTTTGGTTACTTTTTTTTGTCGAGTTTTTTTTTATCGCCTTTCAGATAAAAGTAAATGAAAAAGTTTGTCCCAAATGACAATTCTCTACATTGTAAAATCTCCAGGTGAAACCCGTGTTTTTTTTTGACTTAAAAATAGTACACCATTTATGGGTAAAAAAAGTCGTTAATAAGAGTTGAATTTCGGTTTTTGTGCGCATGTCATCATTTTAGCCGGTTTGCGCTAAATTAATTATTGCCAACAAAACCAATAAATATTTACCCGATTAAAAAAAGAGCACCCAAATAGTAAAACAAAAAAATGTAAATATTGCATTTTTATCTATTGTGTGTTTTGAGCGAATGTTTCATGCGTTTCACACTTTTTTTACAAACCCAAACCCCCAAGACTCTTAACTCCCCAAGAAAAAAAAACGCGCACTCTAAGAGTTAACAGTACTCTTACATCGATAGGCGCTTATGTTGTTGGTATTTTGACGATAACTTGTTTACGGAAGATTAATTTTCTGTAAACCCTTTGGGTTCGAGTCAATGAGGGCTCCGAGAATTGCACTTTATTTGAGAAAATTTCAAAAAACACAAAAAATCACACAAATTGATCAAAAATCAATTTAAATGCGAAAGCGACGTTTTTCGGATTTTCCCAAACAAAATGGTGAAACTAGATGAAAACTTTGAATTTGGGACTTTCATTTGTTTGTTTTTGGTCACTTTAGTTAACCAGTGGAGACCGAGTTTGTCCAAATTTTGTTGTTTCGGTGTTCACCGGTTAAAGTCACACAAATAATAATTGCATTTTTGTTGTCCTTCAAGAATTATTCAAGTCATGCTACAGGTTGAGTTTTGATAAGATAAAAAAGGGGCGAAAGGGTTCGAGCTAAGAAATGTTTCTTAATAGAGAAAAATCGACTGGAACATGTGACATCAAAAAACGCGTATTGTCGTTGGCGTGCTGCAATCTCTTTCCTGCACGGTGTTCAAAAAGGTACCCAACTATTGAAGCAAAAACCTACAGAAAAATACCCCATGAAGCCTTATATATCAAAATGATCAGTGAAAAATGGTTGCAATCTGGCTTATATTTTTTTCGAAAATTTCTCGATTTAGAAGAAAAACAATGGTAATTTTATTTCATATCTAAAAGAGCTGCCTAATTTTAGGCTTAGATGAAATAAAACTTGCAATTTTTTTTTCTTTTAAATCGAGAAAAGTAAAAAAAAATAATTCGAAAAAATATTACCCAGATTTGCACCCATTTTTCAGTGATCATTTTTATATATAAGGGTTCATAGGGTATTTTTCTATAGATTTTCACTTAAATAATTGACTACCCTTTTGAAAACCGTGTCCTGCTACATTGTCAGCTCCATAATGGCGTTCACAATGTCGTTGTTGTTGTTTTTCAACGCTTTCACCGCTTTGCCCTTTGAAACGCCGGCTTGTTGCATAACGAGCTCGACATCTTTCGCCTCGACGCCCTCTTCATCAACCTAAAAAATACCGAAATGTTACAGCGGGGTTTTGATTAAAAACTGGACATTAAATCATTGTTTTCAATAGAATTCAAGTCCTAAAGGTCGACAAATGTCGATTTTCGAGAAAAAGGTGAACTTGACACATTTTTATACAATAAAATAAATTTACCTCTCCTTCGTCTTCCTCCTCTTCCTCGATTTTGGTAACGGCAGGCTTTTGTGCAACTGGCTCCGATTGTTGCTTGAATTTTTCAGCAGCGGCCATTTGTGCCTAACAAGATGATATTTGTAACAAAATCAGTTTGATTGTTTGGTATAAGTTTGGTGAAAATTACGGTCATAAATATTACCTGTGCACTGAGGTCCTCAATCTTGGCTTCACCAAAAACGACATAAGTATCGGATGCGGGGCTCTTGTAGACATCTGGCTGGCTGATGATAAATAAAATCGACTTGTTTTTCCTTAAAAAATTAGTTTTATTCAGCAAGTAATTTTGTAAATAAACGATATAATAACCTCCTAACCGCTTATCTTAACACCAGTTAAGTTAACAAAGTTGGGTTATCTCAACTTTTTTTACTCTCAAACGAATCCGGAATAAAATTAAGATAATTCAATCATGTTAAAATACTTGCGTAGGACGTTTGGTTCGGTAATTGGAAATCTGCATTTATACCTTAAGGTATCCTGATCGCTAATTATCGAACCATACGCCGTACCCAAGTATTTTAACATAATTGACATATGTTTTTTTAGCAAAGTCGCTGTTAAGATAAGTGGTACGCTTCGACTTAAAAGGCTTATAACCAGTCTGACTGAAATTGATACTGAAATGTTAAAATCACGAACCTGATACAAACACGATTGACGCCGGGGATTGCCCGTAATGATAGCTTAGCCATCGCTTTTCGGGCTTTTTTCTCCGATTTCGATTGTCGGCCACGACCTTAAAGACATTATTTGAACGTATTTTCGTGGGAAATTTCGACAAGAAATGTTTCTAATTATAGGTCAAAGGGCATGCTTGATGTCGAAAATGACCTTATAGCGGTCAAAATGGCTGACGCTATAA
>SCLG01000129.1:278363-308486 GCA_004367875.1 Oikopleura albicans
ACTTTTCTTTTAGGGGTACTTCGTTAAGTTCACAACGCTCGGACGCTAAACCACATCCCCACACTCCTTCGGATTGGAGTTTGACTAAAATTTAGAAATAAAATTACATATATATAATATATACACAGTGTGTATTACACACCCTGCACCGTTAACTGGCCGATATTTTAGCCGAAAAATTTTTGTTACGTAATAAGCTCGCAGTGCTTAACATGTTAAGATAGGAGTTCCTGGAAAATCCGGCCAGATAACGGCGTAAGGGATGTATTAGATCAAACTAGAAATCTAAGATTTTATTTTTCATTATTTCCCAAAAATTCGACATAAAATCATGCATCTATGACTCATCACTATGAGCCCAATTAAAAAATCATCGATGTTTTCGAGATATGGCAATTTGTATGTTCTAACCGGAAATAACCGCAAATAACCGGAATTCGGTTCCGGCCCGAAAAAAATTCAAAAATTTTAACGACAAGTTTTGTCAGTTCCATGTAAAAATGCTTGTCTTGGTTTCCCCTTGTTTTTTAAACACAAAATCGACCCTTATTTGGCGATCCCATGTTGATAAACCTACCTTCAAAGTAAGCTTTATCTTGCATAATAGGCGCATTGGCGATGACGCCCCCGGTCCCACAAAGTCTGGTGCCATTTTTAACAATGACGGCGTCGAGGCCCATATTCAACGGGTCAAGTTTAACCTCTGGGCGATCGGGCACGTCGATTGAGTCATCAACCAACGTCTCCCATCCAAAGCACGGGCCACAGCAGGTTGCCAAAAAACTCATCTTGCCAAATTTAAAATCCGATACGGACTAGCAATGCATAATTAACCGACAATAATATATAAAATAAGTTATAATCTAAAAATACGTTTTTTTTCACTAATTTATGTACCAGACATTTTTGATTAGGTTGTCAAATATTTTGGTTGTTTTATTAACAAGTGAATTATTTTAAACGGCATGTGAAGAGAAAATAGTATTTTAACTGCAGAAATTTATCGCTTATTCTTGCAGCAAGCGGTATATAAAGCCTGGGCGTGGCTTGAATGTCAATACAGTAGAAACTGAACAATATGAATAAAGTAGTTTACAAATAAAAAACAAATTGGTCGATTTTTTCCACCAATAACACGTTAAGACTTATATCTCATTTTTAAGATATTTAAAATTGAGCTGTAACTCGAAAAACGTGCTATTGGTCGACAAAAGTTCGACTAATTCATCATTATTTGAAAACTGCTTTATTCATAGTGGACGTTATATAGTTTCTACATTAAAAAAATTTCAATTCGTGCCCAAGCCTACAAAAGGAAAGCGTCCCTCATTTTCAAAACAAAACAAAAAACAATTATACCTAAAGCATATGATCGTATTGCGGGACTAAGTATTAGACAAAATAAACTTAAAAATAAAAACACCATAAAATTTAGGCGATTATTTTTATATATACAATTTTAAAACTTAAGAATGAAGTGTCAAAGATTCATTTTTAATATGGTATAAAGCGGAATTACGGTCTGTCGTAATCTAAGATTAATTTTTCAACTTGTGAATGCCTTTGGAACTAATTTGTGTTTTTTTTTAACAGAAATTTAATGACACATTTTCGTAGAAAAAAGTTGTCTTTGACGTTTTAGATTGAATGAACGAATCGCATAAATAAGGAATATTTTGATTGTTAGAATATAGCTATTACTGTTGTTCATATAACCTCAAATGGTTTTACCAAATTTAACCAAAAATTGACCAAGTTATAAAAAACGTTTCAGGTGACGAACACCGGACAAACTGAATCCATTGAATCCATACTCGCCCTAAAGTAGTAAACGCAACACAGTAGTATCCGTCGATTTAACGTTTTTGTTTGTAACCCTTCAAGTGCACTTTTTTGATACATGAGGCCATTAATCATTGAGTACTCGGAAATTGTAGTATGAAAACTACAGGGGTATGGTTACAAGAAAACACCCAAGAAAAAAACTGACCCTAACGTAACCCAAACATTTTCTAGTTCCACACAAAAAACGTACGACAAAACCTGTCTTAATTTTCTACCAAAAAAGGAATTGTTGAGTTGGTCTAAAAAAAATTATCGGAAAAACCACCATATTATTTATTCTCAAGCTCATAGAAATTGTTAATAGCATAATTGGCAATTATTATTTATTGTGCAGCGGCCTCGTTTTCATAAGTAATTTCCGATATTTCTTCGGTTGATTGTTTTCAGTATTTTTTTCTAATCGTTCCAAAAACGTTTTTAAAAGAAGGTGGTTTTACCGTCAGTACAAAGTGACTTGAAATGCTTTAAAAAACTGATTTGAGCTTAAAGCCATAAAAAAAACTGAGAGAAATCTGGTTTTCTTTGTAAGATATCATTTTATTTTCTTAGAATTAAATTTAATCGGCAATTTCCAGATTTTAACATTATTTTTTGTCAAATTTTAAACATTTGAACTGGTGTTATCAACCTATTGCGAACACTGACCGTACATGAATCTGCAATTTATTAAATGGAGTAGTTCAAAGCGAAGTTAGTTTTTTGTTTTCATCAAATACTATTCGATGAAAACGTGTGCAAAAAAGGGTTAGTACAAGGCTCTTTTAAGGCACTTTTGTGCTGCTAAAACAGTGAATATAATAATTATAAAATGGGCAGACAGAAAACTAAAAAATACAGATTTTCTACTGTTTGTAATTTGAAAATGAGGGAAAGACGCCCTTATGCATGGCTTATGTTTTTTCTAAAGTGTCAATCATTATAGAAATTTGAAAATGAAAATCTCAAAACCAATTAACCGGAAAAGAACTCCAGCAGTTTATTTCAACATTTCCATTTATTCAGTCTTAATAAAGTCTAAATTACGTCAAAATGGACAATAGTGAACAGATTTTCCTAAAAACATCGTAAGAATTTCCGTGTTGAGGATCTTTCATACAATTTGTTCATGAACAAAACATAAAAAACGTTTACCTATGACTCCGATGTTGATAAGGATTTCAACGCATGAAAACGGGTACCAATTAACTAAATAAAAAAAATGAGGCGTTTGGCCAAGGACGAGACAGCTCAACAAAAAATGACGCATCCTGCACGCACTGATTGGCCCATGCTCTTTCGACGTTGGCCAGACGACTCCCTTTTTTTGTTTTATTGGTACCCGTTTTGATGTTTCGAACACCTTAGAAAAATTCCACACATAATCGCATTATATTTATAAACAAAAGGTTTGAACGGTCCTTAACACATTGGAAGGGCTGGTCCATTGTATAGACGTCTAATGGGTGGTTTGGCGACAATGTTACATTGTCAATGTATTTCAAAAGATGATAATTTTACTAATGACTGTTAATGTCTCCATGAAATAATAGCACCTTGTATAATAAGTTTTTGCCAAGTTAATATTTTATCCGTAATTTTCCGGAAACTCCTTAACTTGGAGAATACCCACTATACGTATTGCGTGTCGAAACATGAGATGTTGTACAGTCAGGGGTCTCTCGATGTGCATGTTCCTCTCGATGTGCACGTTTTTCGGAAATCGAAAATTCACATCGAGAGACCCCTGACTGTACATGAGAATGTATCAAAAATACGTCTAGACCTAATTTTTGGAGTTACCAAAATAAATTTCAAAAAAAGAAGATTTTTATAAGAAATATCATATTCCCTGTACTAAATACAAATAGACTGAATTAACATATTAAAATTTATTCGACTGTCCGACCCATGTTGCGACACCAAGGGACGCGTTTTTTGTAACCCCTGCAAGACCAATACTTGTTATATCTCCTTTATCTTGATATGAAGTATAATTGAAATTAATTCATACCAATATCTACCTAGGCCAGACATGGTATGAATTAATTTATATTATACTTCATATCAAGATATTTATATAATATAAAAGTATTGGTCTGCAGCGTTAATATTAAAAAAAACTCGTATGATTGCTGCTGCTGGCCTTTACGGCCAACATCAAAATAAATAAAGAAGATAAAAATACATTCATTAAACATCGATTCAAATTGTTTAACCTTTAAATTAAAATTGTTTATGCCTTNAGCACCTTGTATAATAAGTTTTTGCCAAGTTAATATTTTATCCGAAATTTTCCGCAAAATCCTTAACTTCGAGAATACCCACTGAACGTATTGCGTGTCGAAACATGAGATGTACTACATGAGAATGTATGAAAAATACGTCTATACCTAATTTTTGGAGTTACCAAAATAAATTTCAAAAAAGGAAGATTTTTATATGAAATATCATATTCCCTGTACTAAATACAAATAGACTGAATTAACATATTAAAATTTATTCGACTGTCCGACCCATGTTGCGACACCAAGGGACGCGTTTTTTCTAACCCCTGCTAGACCAATACTTTGTATATCTCCTCTACCTTGATATGAAGTATAATTTAAATTAATTCATACCAATATCTACCTAGACCAGACATGGTATGAATTAATTTATATTGTACTTCATAGCAAGATATTTATATAATATAAAAGTATTGGTCTGCAGCGTTTATATTAAAAAAACTCGTACGATTGCTGCTGCTGGCCTTTACGGCCAACATCAAAATAAATAAAGAAGATAAAAATACATTCATTAAACATCGATTCAAATTGTTTAACCTTTAAATTAAAATTGTTTATGCCTTTACTTTGTCAATTTTAATGAAATTAAGATCAAAGACGGTTTTAGTGTAAGTGAGATAAGTACCCGCACGAAAAAAAAAAATATTCGTGTTATATTTTTGATTGAATAAACGTTTTTTAATAGAGCGAATAGAACATAGAGAAGGGCGCTTATGGCAGAGATCGAAATTGGAGTTCAAAAGCATCAGGAGGAGTTTAATCACAAAATAAAAATATGATTAGCCCATGGCCATTTAAGTAGGCTCTTAATTAAAACTGCGGAATGAACAATTTCGCAGCTTTGTTTAATCCAAAGATAAAAATAACTACAGTCCTGACTCATTTACGCCAAGAAAATATATTAAAATGGCGGCAGAGGTTCTATCCGCTAGGCGGCTATACGATAAAAGGTTAATTATAAAAGCATTTTATGACCATCTCGTGGCTTACGATAATGCAGCCAGTAAAATATATTTACAGTGTCGATTCATATTAAACTCTGCTCTCGAACATGTTGATAAGGCCTGTAGCTTGCATCAAATAATAAATTTATATGTATCATATCTTATTGTGCGTGTTTGGGATATATCACCACAAGATGTATATTTATTAATAATATGCCAACAATACGTCCCAGAACACGTTATAGCGCCTAGCTTAACAATAATCGAGATTATAAATATATTTTAGTCGCGACATTATCATAGGCTAGGAGATCGTCATGAATATATTTTTACATTTCACGTTTTATCGTATGAGGCACCTGGTATATATTATAAGCTGTATATACTATATACAGCTTCTACCGCCATTATAATACAGCCAGGGATCTCCCGATGTGCACCAATTTTATGTGAATATCTCTTTTTGTACATTTTTCAGATAGGCCTCTTTCTGAAAACCTCCCAAATTATATTTAGAAAGGTTTTCTGAAAAAGGCCTATTTTAAAAAACGCCCATATTCACATAAAAATATGTACACAACGAGGGCCCCCGGCTGCAATTTTTTTTTCGCGTGTGATAGTTTTTTTTTGTAAATTCCTCAAGCACCCAAACTGTTCAGATTTCTAGCTCTGGTGGGATAGGTCAACTGATGTTTTACGTACATAATTGTCTGGGAAATACACTTGGACGAAACATAAAAAAAGGAATGATGGGTGGATCATAAATTAGGCACATAAAACAAAAAAAAATAGGATATAAAAATATACATGTTCACAATGGGAGTCATTCTGTTGGGAGTCCTCCAATATATTAAATTAATTATTGCTTGTTAATGAGAATTAGCAGTAGTTAAAGCTTATTTACAAATTCGAACATTTAGATGCTTTCGTCTTTCGTCAACCGTACGTTACTACTGCAAGTGACCGACCAATCAAATTGGACTTTGATATTTGAATTAAAACTTGGGGTGTAGTTTTTTTTAACACGATTTAATTTGGGAGAACGAAAAAACGCTGTATATGTAATATAGAGGTGCCTTTTGACTACAGGGAGGGTTGGCNCCCTAGAGGGGTCATATTACAAAACCGACCCCAAAAATGAAATCAGCGACCTTTATTTGCTTAACTGGCCAAGTTTCGTCCAAAACGCTCTTCTGTACTTTGCGAAACCGACAATTTTGTACTTTAACCGGTTTTTTTGACCGGTAAAATTCATCTGACCGGTTCGGGACCTAGCTGCGTTGATAGCCACGAGTCTTTGGTACTTGATGCAATTTAAATTAAATTTATATCTTGAATCGTCTAGGAGGAGTAGGCTCCACCATGAATGCAACAGTGAAAAAAAAAAGTCGTCACTGGATTTCAATATTAAAAATGGTCCTTGCGAAAGCGATATCGAAAAAAACCTAAAATTTCACTTTGAAAAGTTCACATTCTCCAATTGTTAATTTAAATTAACATACGATATAGTTTTTTTTATCAACCTAGGGAAATTAATTTCCATATTCCATATACTAGACAATTTTATAATATTTCTTTTGGCAGGAGCTATTCGAAAATGGGTACACACGGGCTCAAATTAAGATATATTTGTCTTAAATCTTAAAGTACTGTATCATGGGCAACATAAACCTCCAGTTATTCATTTGATTCACGATTTTTAAACCATATTTTACATCACACTTTGGGGGGTAATGCAGACATAATAGATTGCTCCAAAAAGTATTCGATATCACGAATGAATGAAAAACCACATTTACAAAAAATCTAAATATGGTTAAAATAACGTGGACGAGTTCTTTAAAGGGATATTGTCTTAAAAGCCCACAAAAAAAAACTGGCCGGTTTACGATTCAATGCGTAGCCGTTGAATAATGTTCTCACTGAAAACGTGAAAACGTGTGTAACGAAGAATCGTCATTCATTTTAAAGATCAATAAGAGCACATTTAAAAAAATAATCTTGCGTTTGGCTACGTTTTGTTGTTGTTGTCGTTCTGGTTGTTATATAGGCTGTAGACCTTGAAAGCGATTATTGCGAGGACAGACAGGTTGAACAGAATTTGGAGCAGAAAAATCGATTGGCAAAAAGGGACTCAGTTGGACTCCAAGAACTGATTTAAACTCGACTTAAAATCCGGTGAAAACATCTTCACATTCTGGAAATCTAAACGTTATCATTATAAGTGTGCCCTTTTTATTTCTTCCTATGGCTTCGCAAATTGATTACTCTATGTTGACTGTCCACGTCACATTTTGATATAGTTCACTAACACAATGCACGGTTAAAATAATGGATTATTTTAGTTGATATGACAGCGACCATCAACATAGATTAAGCAATTGAGGGGCCGTCGAAAAAATCTCGAAAATGGNACCGCTTCAAACGAAAAAAAAAAAATAATGAGTCAAAAAAGTTTGTTTGATAAACGAAAAAACTGCACAATTTGAGAGTCGTTTGCAAAACCTCGGTCCGAAAAATGTGCACAATTGGAAAGTCGTTTGATAAAACTTGGGTCTGAAAAACGTGCACAATTAGGCAGTCTCGTAAAAGTTCCTGAAAAAGTGCACAATTAGGCAGTCGTGCACAATTGGAAGGTGCACAATTGGAAGGTCGGGACTGTAGTTCACTAACACAATGCACGGTTAAAATAATCGATTATTTTAGTTGATATGACAGCGACCATCAACATAGATTAAGCAATTGAGGGGCCGTCGAAAAAATCTCGAAAATGGAGAGTCAATTTTAGATACAAGCGCTGCTAGTTATAAGGTGAAAGTCTGAAAAATCGACTTGACCTTAAATGCATTTTGGAAAAATTACTTGGCCGTATAACCAACACAATTTTTTTCGTTCTTCTGGAAAGCGGGGGACTTGACCTTATAGTCGTCCAAATGACTGACCTTATAATCAACAATACTTGTGCTCTAAGAGGAGTATTAAAAACAAAGCAAATGGCTGAATATTTTCTAGTTTCGCTCAAAAAATGCATTTTTCTGAACATACCAATTACTGAATCCACCAGCATCTGCATATTGATTCTGTTGGCCAATGAAGAAGTCCTCGAGTTGATTTTGAAGAGATTCAAATGTCGGTCTTTTTTGCGGGTCCTCATGCCAACATGACGTGGTAATCGACCATAAATGATCCGGACATCCTTGGGGCTGGGTCATTCGACTGCCCGCTTCAACAAATTCTAACGTCTAAAAGTTAACATTATTATTAAACGGTATCATTCCTTTGTCACAATGTTGAAATTGACATCTTTCTACAATCCATTTACGATGAAAAACGGTCAAAAGGACACGATTTTAAAGAAAAAAAAGTTGAAAAGAGATTTCATCTGAATACATGAGGTCTATCCCTTTTTCCTTGCCGATAAAAACCAGACAAAGACCCTATAGGGGTCTATATATAGAATATTCTATAGATTGTTGCTAAATAATGATTTTGTGACAAACTGCAAAGTTGCGTAGATATATAGGCGCACATTAAAATTAAGAAAAAAAACACAAGATAACTGCGCAGTGCGTAGACGATCGTGCTATTTTTAATATGAAATCTTTAATATTATCGTATTAAAATTTTAAAGATAATAGTGATGTAGCATGAGAGCTTAGTCTTGAAATAAAACCGTAGACCGGACAAAATTCCAGACCTTACAACCAACCCGTATTCAAAGCTGTCTATTACACGAACCTGTCTGTTATTCATGCCAGGATATGGCGTTCTTCCTTTAGTAATAATTTCTGTGAGTAAAACTCCAAAAGACCAAACATCAGACTTTATCGAGAATCGATAATATAGTGCGGCTTCGGGAGCAGTCCATTTTATCGGGAATTTGGTATTATTATGAATTGGGTTATACTCGTCTTGCTCTAGAATGCGCGCAAGGCCAAAATCCGCGACCTTAACGTTGCCGTTGGTGCCAACCAGCATATTATCAGCACGCACATCTCGATGAACGTAATTCATTCGCTAAAATATGTTTCATTTACTACAAGTGTAATTATTTTACTCCATTTCACAGCTTCTACCACGTGGTGGCGCCAATCAATACATTCGTATATTTCTCGTGGGGGCGCGAGACCAGAGAGGAAAAATACCACACGATCTTAAATGCATTTTCAAAATACCATATGAGCTTATAAGACCAGTAGGACCGGGAGGTCATCATCCAGAAAAAAAAATGTAAAAAAGACATGATTTTTAAAAATTTTCCGAAAAAAATGTATGATTTTTCATATATAATGTATGATTTTGGCCTAGGCTCAAAATAAAATCATAAGACATGTTTAATACTGAATATACATATGTATGTGGATTAACGGCTGAAATTTCATAGATTTTAACCCTACACAGCGCAGTCGGTTATAAACGCGTACGAACGCTAAACTGTACGAGAATTAAGAACACTCGTACCTCAATATACGCCATTCCTTGGGCTACCATTGAACCCATATCGATGAGTTGAGGAATGGTTGCATGTTGACCTTGTTTATCTTTAAGATAGTGCAGTAAGGAGCCATTGCACATAAACTCGGTGACAATCATGAGCGGTTCGGTGGAGCAGACGGCGTATAATGAAACCAGACGGGGATGGCGTAAAGTCTTCATTACTTCCGCCTCTTGCTTGAATGCTTCTGGGTCCATTGTGCCCTGACGCATTTGTTTAACCGCTACCTCAACACGCTCGTTCCAGAGCCCCTTCCAGACCTAAATACTAGGTTAGCGCCGAAAAATTACCTACAGGGGGTGTTATAAATCATAAGTTATAATTTATAACTCAAGAACTAATAACTTCAAACTGAATATGTTTCTTACCTCGCCGAACATGCCCTTGCCTAGCCGAATAGTGAGTTTAATATCTTTGTGGTTGATTTCCCAAACGTCTCGAGCGAGTCCGCCAGTGGATGTTGGTTCTTGCATTTGTGGGCAAGCGTCTGTTAGTTTGCAACTAAAATATTTTTTCAAGATACAACGATTTGTGTATTTAACCGGTAATTACCGGTACTTTCGGTTTTCCTAACATGTCCGAAATTTTTTGAAAAAACTTAGCCGGAACATTTTTTTAGTTTTATGTCAAAAACCGTTAATGCCTGTCTTAGTGGTCCGGGAGTGCTCGTTCCAAAATACGTAATTTATAAGTTACAAATTGTAACGACTTTTTTGAACTCACTAGGGTATGGCGAACAAAAAGATATACTTACCAAAGGCCATCCGGATTTTTGCGGTAGTATGCGACAAGCTCCGTCATCGTCTCAAATTTAACGCGAGTTGATATGTAAAAACCGCCGGCATCCAACTTTCGGATTCGGTAGTGCTTTACGGCCCGACTATTTGACATCACCGACATACTAAAAAATACTCAATTAGATCTTATATATTTAGGGGGAAAACGACATGACGTCCCACTCACCAAGTTAAATATAAACCGCCCGGATAAGCTGATTATATGATCCGTCTAAGATCTTTATCAAAAATTGACTCTGAAGGGCTACTCATTACGGTGTCCGCGGAAATCGAGCTTGAGAATATGAGAAACAAAATTCACAAATTACAGAGTAAGGTAATATAGATAAGCCGTTTTTTGGTGACTTATATTCGCTCAGCGCACTCGCGAACCAAAAACGGCTTAGCATCTATATTACCTCACCCTGTACATTTGGTAGCATTCACTAAAAAAAAAAATTTGAATAAAAAATTTGGAAATTTTTTCCAAAATTTTGCATGGGTGGAGCATGTCTCAAAAAACGATTTAGTATCGGAGATCAGTATTAGCGCTAGAATTTAATACACAGGGTGCGCCGTTATGCTTCACCCCATTATGTTTCACCTTTTCCCGCCCGTTCTATTATGTTTTACTTTTTTGACAAAATATTTTCCCTAAATACATGTATTTATATGTTAAGCCCTACGCCGTTATGTTTCACTTTTTCCCGCTCGGGCCATTATGTTTCACTATTTTTCGAATTTTTTTGTGAAACATAACGGCGCACCCTGTGTACTAGAATTTAGCATGTTTGTAACATTCCTATTTGTAAGTTACCATAATCTGAGACCTTAAAAGCAACCCCTGTAAGTTTACCTGTAGGTTCCAATCATAGTTTCGGCTTCTCTGATCAAGAAGGTTCCTGGGGCCTTATTTCCCAACATGCGTTCAGCCTCGGCTCTCCTAATCATTCCACAAAACCAATCTTGTGCTTGAATCGAATCGGCCGGCGCAACATAATTTGAGGGCACATAGCCAGAACGCCCCGTCGCCAGGCTATCCGCCTCCCACCAGTCCNGTATGGCAAACAAAAAGATATACTTACCAAAGGCCATCCGGATTTTTTCGGTAGTATGCGACAAGCTCCGTCATCGTCTCAAATTTAACGCGAGTTGATATGTAAAAACCGCCGGCATCCAACTTTCGGATTCGGTAGTGCTTTACGGCCCGACTATTTGACATCACCGACATACTAAACAATACTCAATTAGATCTTATATATTTAGGGGAAACGGTATGAAATCGACTTTTAGGATACCCGCTGAAATCGGGCTTGGGAATATGATCTCATTTGTTTCTAAACAAAATCGAAAATCCAAAGATTACATTTGGTAGCATTCACTAAAAACAATTTTGAATAAAAAATTTGGAAATTTTTTTCGAAAATTTTGCGTGGGTGGAGCAAAAACGATTTAGTATCGGAGATCAGTATTGACGCTAGTTTAACACTTAGCGGTAGAATGTTTGTAACACTCCTATTTGTAAGCTACCATATGGTTAAGACCTTATAAGTTTTAACGGACCAAATCTTATAAGCAACCCCTGTAAGTTTACCTGTAGGTTCCAATCATAGTTTCGGCTTCTCTGATCAAGAAGGTTCCTGGGGCCTTATTTCCCAACATGCGTTCAGCCTCTGCTCTCCTAATCATTCCACAAAACCAATCTTGTGCTTGAATCGAATCGGCCGGCGCAACATAATTTGAGGGCACATAGCCAGAACGCCCCGTCGCCAAACTGTCCGCCTCCCACCAGTCCCCCTGGGAGTTATTTGTGATTCGCATTAATTCGCCCTTTTTAAATGTGAGATCACCGTCCATGCGGGCCTCGTAGTTAAAAAGCGCCACATACTTACCAATATTTTGCCTCTCGACATGGCCTGGCTGTATATAAGGGTTCCTAAACAATATTTTTAAGACGGTTTTTTTAAGGTCGAATGCAGAAAAGGGCGAAACACGGAAAAGGTCGAAAAGGGCTGAAAAGGTCGAAAGCACGTTTCAAGTTTCGATCATTTCAGGGTTTCGACCCTTTGAGGATTTCGAGCTTTTCAGCCATTTTCGACCTTTTCCGTGTGTCGACCTTTTCAGGCTGCGCCTTTTAGGGTGACTGTTTTTAAGGTAAACTTTCCTGTAGAAGAATATGTAATCCCAAAATACATAATTTTATGAAAAAATCATCTAAACACTTGATGTTACGAAAAGTTTGCCCAAAAAGACATAATTTTATATTTATATTGTTTTAACAAAAATTTGTCCAAAATACATGATTTTTATCAACACTTTCCCATTCAGACTCTGAATTTCAGAGATAACTTCGAACATATCATCAGATATTACTTACATCACATTTGTGAAAAAAAATATAATAACGGTTAAAATCTCAGACTTCTATTTAGAACATTCCATTACTATAAAAAGTCTATGCCTGGATACATATTGTTAAGTAGACATCAGTTCATATTAACGTTTTTACCTTTGTGTTTGCTGTTGATGTAATAAATCTATTGGTTCATCTTTTTTGAAGCTCGTGCTTGAAACGGGCGGGTTTGCCTTGCTCGGCTCGTATTTTGTTTTTGGTTCTTTGCAGCATAACGCGCCCATTTCCACTACCCCGGAAAAATATACAAAAACGAAAAGGGCAGTGTCCGATCTAAATCAAACATATTCAATCGAACATCGCGATGTCTCAGATTTTTTTTTGTCAACGAAAAGGTTTTGTCGTGAATTATCGCACACCACCTAAACGCTTATCTTAACAACTGTTTTTCTCAAAAAGTGATAAGATAATTGAATTTAGTTTAGATACTGGGGCAGCGCGTTTGGTAAAATAAACTTTCAGTCCGAGAAGATAACCCAACTTTGTTAATATAACTGGTCAGGGAATGTATATAAGAAAATCATATTCGTCCTATATAGGAAAACAATATTCATCGAAAACATTTTCTCGGCAATAACATGGAGAAAGCCACATTTCTTTTTTAATTTTAACAAAAAATACGTACTGAAAATTTTTTGGGGGAAAGGCAACGGTCCCGCTAAAACAATACATTGAATTTATGTGTTTATTTTAAATATATCAACTAAACTTCAACTCAAAATGTGATAAATGAACTTTTCTTTGCTTCCATGAATCAGTATGTTGCATTAACTCTTAGACAATTGATTGAAAATAAATTAAATAATTATTTTCTTAGCATTTAGAGGCCGATAAGAAAAAAATGGAATCCATTCACGGCATTATAATGACTCATTTTTAATGAGTGTTTGTGGTATGTAACATACCGTATGTTAGATTAAAACATCACTCGAAAGGTTAAAGGGGTACGAATTGTTGTTCAAAATATGGTTTCTTTTCAAGAAATGGTGTTTTAAACCAGGTTTCGCGACCATTTTTTCCACTTAAAAACAGTGGTCGCGAAACCATAGTTTGAACAACAATTCGCGACCAAATGGTGTGGTCGCGAAAGTACTCATAAACGGGTTTTTTCGCGACCACAAATGGTACCCCACTCCCTCGAAAGGATATTTTTCACGATCTGAAGTTTAGGTGAGTATGTTTTTATGACATTGGTATTTTGCCATGAATGCCGACATATAAACTTGACTCATAAAAATCTTACCGTGCCTCGCGATTTTTGGAGACAAACCGCCTAAGAGTTAAACTAAAGGTTTATGTGCAATTATGGTAGGCAAATATATGTAACGATTAGATGGAGAAGTCAAATCGAATAATCACATACCGTCGAAAGACCCCTTAAAATTCAAAATTTAACTTCCGAAAGGCGACAGAAGCATTTAACGATGTACTGGCAGTTGATGGCCCACCACTTTTGGGGTTTAAATAAATAATAATTAGTCTTATTTGGAACATTTGCTTCACGATTCCAGTTAACGATCTACTTGAAACACCTTAATTTAATTACGCTAATTTTAAACTACAGGGAGTTGGCTATAAAGATCTGTTTATGTATACTTTTTACCAAAAAAACAGAAAAAATTAGAGATTAGATTGACGTTTTTAGACTAAGTTTAGCGCTCTATATTTAGGCGGTAGTGGCGACCCATCGGAGTAAAAATTCTCTACGTCAAAAGAAACAAAATGTGTTTTCCTTTTATGTGAATAAATATTTTTTATTACTTCAAATGATTCGCTAAAGCATAAATAATGATTTTAAAATTATCTAATTTTTATACTTAAGGACGGGTCTATAGCGTTGTTTACAAACGTCACTTTCCGGGAAACCGTTATAAAACATGTTTCCTAACATCCGATTCATCATTTCTTTTTTTAATTTAACGTGAAAAAGAGTGTACTTTCACGTGTGATTATTTTGGGGACCATAACTTTTTCCAGAGGCCCCCCACGAAGCCGTGAACTTGGCACACTTAATTTTTATAACTTCCGCAATTTTCATGCGATTAATTTCATTTTTTTTGTAAAATGCTCTNATTCAAAAGTGAAGCGCGTGTGTTTTTCAGGAAAAATAAAATTAAAAATGCGCTCGAGAGAGAACTGAAAGAAAAACAAATAATTTGTTTTCACAGAATTAATTGTATTCAGGGAAACGTTNAAGATAATTCAATTTAATTCAACGTATACAAGATAATTTAATTTAGATACTGGGGCAGGGCGTTTGGTGAAAGAATTGGGTAGAGGGTTTGGTAATTGGGAATAGCGACACCTTTCGGTCCGAGAAGATAACCCAACTTTGTTAATATAACTGGTCAGGGGTGTATATAAGAAAATCATATTCGTCGAAAAGCATGTGCTCGGCAATAACATGGAAAAGCCATGATTGTTTTTTTTTAATTTCAGCAAAAAAATACTTGGTGAATTTTTTTTTTTTTTTGCGGGAAAGGCCACGGTCCCGATAAAACAATACTTTGAATTTATTTGTTTATTTTAAATATATCAACTAAACTTCAACTCAAAATGTGATAAATGAACTTTTCTTTGCTTCCATGTATCAGTATGTTGCATTAACTCTTAGACAATTGATTGAAAATAAATTAAATAATTATTTTCTTAGCATTTAGAGGCCGATAAGAAAAAAATGGAATCCATTCACGGCATTATAATGACTCATTTTTAATGAGTGTTTGTGGTATGTAACATACCGTATGTAACATACGGTATGTTATATTAAAACATCACTCGAGGGGTTAGAGGGGTACGAAAAACCCATTTATGGGTACTTATTGTTCAAAATATGGTTTCTTTTCAAGAAATGGTGTTTTAAACAAGGTTTCGCGACCGTTTTTTCCACTTAAAAACAGTGGTCGCGAAACCATATTTTGAACAACAATTCGCGATCAAATGGTGTGGTCGCGAAAGTACTCATAAACGGGTTTTTTCGCGACCACAAATGGTACCCCACTCCCTCGGAAGGATATTTTTCAGGATCTGAAGTTTAGGTGAGTATTTTTTTATGACATTATTTTGCAATGAATGCCGACATATAAACTTGACTCATAAAAATCATACCGTGCCTCGCGATTTTTTAACACAAACCGCCTAAGAGTTAAACTAAAGGTTTATGTGCAATTATGGTAGGCAAATATATGTAACGTTTAGATGGAGAAGTCAAATCGAATAATTACATACCGTCGAAAGACCCCTTTAAATTCAAAATTTAACTTCCGAAAGGCGACAGAAGCGTTTAAAGATTTACTGGCAGTTGATGGCCCACCACTTTTGGGGTTTAAATAAATAATAATTAGTCTTATTTGGAACATTTGCTTCACGATTCCAGTTAACGATCTAATTGAAACACCTTAATTTAATTACGCTAATTTTAAACTACAGGGAGTTGGTTATAAAGATCTTTTTATGTATACTTTTTACCAAAAAAACAGACAAAAATTATAGATTAGATTGACGTTTTTAGACTAATTTTAGCGCTCTATTTTTAGGCGGTAGTGGCGACCCATCGGAGTTAAAATTCTCTACGTCAGAAGAAACATAATGTGTTTTCCTTTTATGTGAATAAATATTTTCTATTACTTCAAATGATTCGCTAAAGCATAAATAATGATTTTAAAATTATCTAATTTTTATACTTAATCTAAATAAAAAAAATATTAAACTGGGAATGATAGGTCAAATTATCAAAAAAAATGAATTTTTGTATGGCCAATTGTGTAAAAAACGGGTACAGAGCGCATCGGGCTTGTTCAAAATATATAAATTCTTATTATGTATTAAGAGCATATATGATATTAAAGCATCAAAACTTGTAATTCCCAATATGTGATTTTTGATAAAAAAAAATAAAGCGTTCACATGAAAGCCAGCAGATTATAGTTGCAAAGTTTGTGTAAAGTTTCTATCACGGTATTTTACTCAAACCAGGGGCTTAGGCCCTAGGGTAACATAAGGGGCACTAACCAATGGGTAGTACCCGTATTCTTTTCCTCAAACACCCTAAAGCGAAACGGTATTATATAGAAAAGTGTAAAAGTCGTCCATTTTCGAGTTTGTCAACGGTATTTATCATTATTATTATTTTGCGAAAACGGGAACATTTCAGAGCCTGAAAATTAAGAAAAACCGTTGATTATTTTTGAGTAAAAAAATTCTAGGAATTTTCAACCGGTATTGCCGGAATACCAGATATGTCGTTTTTATGCTACTGGCCCCATAACATGTTGCAATTGTTTTTCGTTCAAGTGGTATACCCAAGAAGTATCCGGTTTTCATTCTTGCTTCGATAAAATCGAAAGCCCAAAAAAGGGACCAATATGAGTAATTTGATGTTCATTCAAAGAAAAACTATTTGAAAATTTTATATAACCAATATGCAAACCGGTATGATCACCATATATACAAGTATACGTCTATTAATGTCATAAATAGAAAATAAAAGAATAATAGAAGAAATATATCTAAAATGAATATTGGCAATATTGATACAATTCATTTGATAGGAGTTAATTATATCAAATATTTGAGAGATAACAGAAATAATAGAAAAAAAAGTTGTCACACATCGAACATTCAACAGACTGTGGCCATTCTCACTTTAGTAGGTAAATGTAATTTAAAACTTTAACTGAGACACGCGCAAGCGGGAAACATGCGCTCTAGTTTAGTGTTTGCGTAGTGACTCCGAATAATTTCAGTGATAGTGGGTCCATTGCAAATAGCAATAATTCCCAGAAATATTTAACGTGCAGTCATTACATAACAATGACTTAGGTACAGTGCTATGAACCTAGCAGCTACGATTGGATGAACAGCCAAAAAAATTCTATTCATTATAAAAAAAAAAATCGGACATGGTTTCGCTCAAAAAGCGTCCCTATTGGGATAAATCGACGTAAAATCGTAAAGCCTTGACGAGTTGAAATCGCCGTTCGTTTAGGTTTAAAAAAATAAATGACTGCAATTATAAACATTTGAGTAATAATCTTATTATTCAAAAGATACATTAATTCCAGTCATTTATTTTTTTAACCTACACGAACCGCGATTTCAACTCGTCAAGGCCTTATAATCTTTTTGAGGCCCCATAGAAAAATGTTTTGTACTTCGGACGTTTTTGAGCAAAACTTGCTTCATATGTTTACAGTCTTTATGTCTTTAAGTATGTGTCTGTAACTGTCTTTGTAACAAAAAAAGTGAGAAATGGCCCTTTTGATAGTTGAAAGGCATATGACCGCTTCTTGAACAAATATAACCCGAAGTGTTAGCAGCTGAGAAGAAAAAAGGGCTTCACTTGTACAGGAATTGTATTGCACTAGGTTTATGGCGTATTATAAACATTCTAAGTATGAAAATGGATTCATGATGATTCCGTCACTTCATTTTCGATTTCAACCTCCTCTGTTGACATGATCGCTCCCTCTAAGAGTATTTGTTATTTTTTTAAGTTTAACTCAAGGCGGGGTGGTTATAAGGTTACCTCATGATATCACTCACAAAATAGAACGATCGTTTTTAGCTTTCATGTTCCCATTAAAAAAAATTATACAAGTGACGCATAAAATGAAGCTGCTTTATACAGGCGCAGTTGGTTATAAGGTCATGCTCTATAAACTCTTCTATAAGGCTCAAAAACGACCTGGCCTTGAATACACTAATAAAACTGGCTCGACTTTATACATTTGAAATTTTTTGAGGACGTCTTCACCCAAAACAAAAGTTTAAAAAGACATGATTTATGTATGTTGGAAACAAACAGGACCTTAGTTCTAAAAACCTGACTTTGACCTTACGGACGTCACTTTTCAGTTTTTTGTCCGATGAAAAAAAAAGTGAACTAACCGGCTGCTTCAGCTTTCTGTTCCTCTTCAGTAGGCCAGGCCTCTTCGTCATTTGTTTCAACTGACTGCAGCCTTTGGTTCAAAACCGCCAACGCTTTTTTACGTCTTCTTTCGGCATCCGCTTCGGACGTTCCAGGTAGACTTAAATAAGAATAAAATTTAGACAGTTTTTCAGAGAGAAAACAAGCGCATATTTTTAGACATATCTTTGAACAAAAAATTGAACGTGAAAAAAGAACGAGTGGACCAGAGGTCGAGAAAAAAAAATTGCTGGTAAAATTGGGGGTCAATTCTGGTACAGTAGGGCACTTATAATAATTTTAAAAAGTGACCCTACCTTACCAGAATTGACCCCAATTTTCCCAGCATTTTTTTATTTTTCTCGAGTTGAGGTCCACTCGTTCTTAACAGGATTGACTCTCTTCGTAACCCGCATTTGACTCTCAGGTAAATCCGTAGGGCTAATTCTGGGTCATAAATCGAGTATTCGAAATAGGTAAAAATGGCGACTACTTTATTTCGAAATTTAGAGAAATCGAAACTATAAATTTGTTTCTCTATTTGTTGGCAGATAATTTTTATCAAAAAGTAATAACCGTGAAATCGGATTATGCGAAATTTGATTACATGTACTCACATAAAAACAAACTATATTTTTCTGTTTATTTTTTTTAATGATCGAATGACATAAATGATGGGTAAGTAATTAAACTGGACATTAAATTACTCAAGCTTTAAATCATTTGTACCTGATTGTAATATTTGAAGGTGCTGCGACATCGTAACGGTAAGTTGTCTTCTGACAAATTCGAAATTTCACGAGAATATTGAAAACAGCATTTGAAAAGAAACCAATCGGACCCTAAAATATGACACTGACGGTTTCGAATCGTATCAAATATATTTTTATTACCGTACTACACCATATTTTAATAATTAATAGTTTAATAAGCTCTCTAAGGCAAACTTTTGTTTTAACAATTTATAACCCTAGTCCAAAAAAGACGTTACAGCCAACCCTAGTAAGATTTAGTCAATAAAATGTTAGAGTACTTACCCGTAAAACCTTCGGAAAAAATGAAGCAAATGAGAAGTGCTCGGCGAGGTCACCACGTCCACGTGAATGACGTTGAAAGAAACGCAAATATACCCAAGCAGAAAACACGCCAGAATACAACATAACCAAATATTTGAACGAAACTGAATAAAAAGAAATAAAATATAAGAAATGTTATAACATTTTTTCCTACATAGCCCATGAAACATGAGGAGTAAGCGCCACTGTGGGGGGAGGGCATCGGCCCAATGAAATCCAAAAAAGACATGATTTATGTCGAATAAAAACTTACTCGACCTAGTTGTTAGAATAAACCTATATAGGGCCGTATCGAAAAAAACGAGAAAAAAATTTTGACCTGATAATGTTTCCAAAAAAAATTTTTTTGATCCGAAAAATTATCTGAAAAATGCTTTTTTTTTCGTCAGTTTTTTCTTGGAAATTTTATGAGGTCAAAATTGTTTCTCGTTTTTTTTTTTCAATACGGCCCTATATAGATTTATTCTAACAGCTAGCTCAAGTAAGTTTTTATCCGTCATAAATCATGTCTTTTTGAATTTCATTGGGCCAATGACCACCCACGTAAAATAAGTTTTTTTCTTTATCGCATAGGATATCCTGTATTTTTTTCTGAGGACCTGGGACACCCTACTACGTAATTAAAATATCTCCAACATTAAAAAATAACTCACTGAATCCTGTAGCACATAGCAGGGTGGCAACGCACAAATACAGAACTGGAATTTGTTTGATTTTTATTTTGTAAAAGACGGTATCTTCTCCGCGCGTCTGTTTCAGCGCGACAAATACGCCACCCTATTTGAATAAAACGTTATTGGCCCGTTTACTTTACGAGTCATTGTATAATCATATAAATATAAAACTTGACCTTGAATGCAGCCAATCCATGTACACGAACATTAAATAAATATGAAATATTAAACGTTCCAACATATAACGTTAAGAATACAATTGCGGCGATTAGTCCACTAGCGACATTAACGACGCCTTTCACGTGGATAACAAAAACAATCGTACGTTATGTCTTAAACAAAATAGTTAACAAAGACATGATTTCTAGGAAAAAAGTCAGTAGGGTGTTCGGTGCCAGTCGATTTTTTTTACAATTTCTTTGTCCCCTTCGAAATAGAGACGCATATTGTTCCGATTGGAAAAATCTCTTCCGGGACAGAAAATAGCGCGTTACCGAACACGCTAGTTACGATCTCAGACCTTATAACCAGACCCCTGTAATTTTAAGCGAAAAGACATGATTTCAATAACATTTTCCCAAAAAAATGCTTCACAAAAAATTGACCTTAGTGCAAGAAAAAAATGACTCGACCTCAGTGAAAAAAGATGACTTGACCTTATAACGGTCACACCTTGTGACCTTATAACCAGAGCCCCTTGTATTGTAACTACAAAAGTGACCCAAGTGAACCGAGTTTATAAATGATTAAACATTAAGAATTTTTGTTATCCAAAACGAAAAAAATGCCAAACTCAAGTTGGCCCCAAAGCGGCTCCAATAGCCGCGATGAGCCCAAAATAACCGTATAACCGGTAACGAGAAAAAATAATGTCGTCTCAATAAATGCATGGCTGACCAGAGTCCAAATCCAAAAGTTTGGCGGAATCAGGTAGCCAGGGGTTATGCCGAATATATTTTCCAAGTCGAACGAGTAGCGACTCGTTATCAAATTGATGGCATAAAATATCGTTAAAACTATACAAAAAATTCGACATGAGTGGGTTGAGTCGATTAGGGTTGACACGATTTCAATACGAAGCTGGTTGATCAAATTACCAACATTTATCTTCATTCTGAAAATGAGACTTTAAGAGAATTTTTTCCTTTTTTTTTCTTGAAATCATGTACTGAAATCGGCGAAATAAATAAAATATGTCAGTGAATATTAAACACGGATGTACCAGGGATTGGTTTTAAAGTTTTAAAGTTTAAAGTTCAAAACAAATAATCCCTTTAGAGCTTATGACTTTATAACGTTCAAACTCTCAGACCCTATAACCAACCCCTGTAATACAAATCGCATGAAACAGATTGGAAAGTCCGACAGTCGGACTCCGACTTAGTTGTCATTAACCAAGTTTAAGAAGACAAAGCGGTTCATAATTTTTACTCGCTCTAATTTTTTTGGCCCCGAGAGCCACATGTAAAAAACTAATTTATTAGTTTAAATTAATTTAATTCGACATGTTTTCAGGTCATTTAACATCAGGCGTTAAAGGTTCTTCTTGCATTTTTAATTCCTCCAAAATAATTTTTGCATCGCGCTCCAAGCGTACCAGTTCGTGAGCCTGCAGGTCGGCCAGGCGTCGATTGCCCGTGACAGCGGTCTCTAAAATATAAATTCAAAATTATTAAGATTACAGCGGGTAAATATAAGGTCAAGGTCTAAAAAACTGACTTGACCTTAATGCACTTTGAAAAAACTGAATTGACCTTATAACCATCTGCAGAAATTTCGACCACTAACTTTATTTTCCACCAAAAAAGTAAAAAAGACATGATTTCTATAGGAAAAAATGTGCCAGCGGCGGAGGTCTTCATCCAAAAAAAAGTGTAAAAAGACATGATTTTAAAGATTTTTTACCAAAAAGCTTGCTTCTAAAAAAACTGACTTGACCTTATAACGGCCTAAATGGCTGACCCCTTGTATTTATTTAGTATAACATTGTTGGTTATAGGGTCAGAAAAACTGTGCCAGCGGGGGGTCTTCATCCAAAAAAAAACGTAAAAAGACATGATTTTAAATATTTTTCCCAAAAAGCATGTTACTGAAAAAAAAACATGAGTTGACCTTATAACGGCACAAATGTATTCCTTTAAAACAACTTTTACTTGGAAGTTTTTCCACATTTTTCTTACCATAGGGATTTTTGTCCAAAATAGCTTGCCATGCTGAAGGGCCCCTGTCTGATGCTGTACTACAATTTGCATTCCATTTCTGTCCATCTTTTAGCATATATCGAGGATATATAAAAGCAACAAGGGCAAAGAAACATATATAAAACCCAAAGAAACGATATTTTGCTTTGGGATCATTCTGTATATCCATCGCATCCTTGGACACACTATGCATTGTGCCCCAATAAGTGATATTATACCGACCCTTTTTTGGCCGCCAGTTTAATGCCGGACTGGCGCTCAGTGGTCGCAGCTGAGTTATGCGTGGGCGAACCACAATTCGATTCATTCAAAAACCTTGAAAAAAAATTCATTTTAATAAAAGTGCTGTTTAAAGTATGTGCCAAGTATAAATAATATTTTTTACAAGTTTCGAATTGTGTATTCAGCTGTGTCAAATACAAATGAATGTGAACATAAAGTAGAAAAAAAAGAATGGTTCAATGCAAGATTTTTTTTTACGAAAATTAAAACATTTTTAAATATTTTTTTTTTACAAATTTGGGATTTTGGGGAAGTTGATAAGAAAAATGTGTAATATAAGCGTCAAATTCATTAAATATGAAGGTTTGTATCGTTTCCTGCAAATTGCAAGACTCTCAAGCGACCAATAATGCTCTCGTGAAAAAAGCGGAGGCTCAATTCGTATGATAATAGATTCATATGACTCATAAAATGTTAGTTTTCTAGCGATTTTATTTGGTATCCGTCCAAATTTGTTTTTTTCAAAAATAAACTTGTGGTTTTTAAGATTTAAAAAAATATAAGGAGTTTTTTGGTCGGGCCACAACTCGTGCCCTACTTCTGTGGATAGTCCCAAAACATTGAAACTCGAAAAACTAAAAATTATCGACAGCCTTTGGTCGCTTTTTTAGAACACCCCAAACTTGCAAGCAGGTTCTAGAGTGGTTATCGGACATCCAGGGTTTTCTTCAAAAATTTATTTTATTGATTGAGGCCTTGGCTGTGGTTTTAACAAGAATATTTTAAATTTTTCCAAAAAGATTACATCTGGCCTCAATCTATAAAACAAATTTACAAATCTACAAACAAACAATCCCCGATAACCTCTCTAGAATTTGCTTGCAAGTTTGGGATGTTCTAAAAAAGCGACCTTTTTCTATTTTAGAAATTATTAAAATTTTAAATTATAAAGCAGAATATCCAAGTCTGTTCAGGATAACCCACAGAAAAAAATACTAGGCCTGGAAAATTAAGTTAACTAATGCCGTCCCTCTTATAAAAAAACTGTAAACATTTTAACACTTTCGCATTGTACTCATATAGGTGCGATAGAAGCAATTCTCATATGCAACAGTATGCGGTGTTTAATTGCAAATCTCCCCTGAATAAACCAGAGAAATAATTGATGTCGTTTTTTAGGCTTCGCTTTTCGGAATTAAAGCTTCATCTTCGACAGTTTCGGTTTCTTCGCTTCTAATCACCGTATCGTCAGCGTTGAAATCTAAAGCGTGTTGTTTGGAATATAAAAAAGCACACCCTCGACAATTTGCGGTCAAGAGCAAAAATCAGAATTAAAAAAAAAACTACCAACAATTTTTGCCTTAATAGTACGTGCCTGGTTCAGCTTTCACTTCTTTTTTTGCTTCTTGTTTCGTATCAGCTCGAGCGATTGTTGCACTTGGATAAATACCCTCAGTGAATTCCTAAAGTTTACATATTTTTATCCAAAGTATGTACAGTAGGGGTTTGGTTTTAAGGTCTTAAAGAAAATTGACCTTAAACGCATTTTCAGAAGACCATCAGACCTCAGAACCATCGCCAAAAAAATACGACCAGAAGACCTTAAGGTCTAAAGTGGCCCAAAAAGGTTCAAAAAGACATGATTTTGAAAATACCATTGGTCGCTCAGTCCCGTTTGTGGGGTTCGAAAAAAAAAGCGACCATTACAGTCTCAAAAAGTTTATCTGGACAGATCTTAGGCCTTATTATAAGTTATGACTCATGCAAAAGTGTCAAGACATAAACAACTTTATTTGATGAATGCTCACTGATAATTATGTGGTCTTACCGTTTGAGACTTGGTCGGCGAAGAGCTTTCTTGAATACGGTCGGATGCTGCTAAAGAGGGCATTCCGGATTCGAGTGAGTCGACTGGTACGATCAGATTATCCGCCGGCATCAAACTGTACGATGTCACAAACTGCGTAAAACGACGGCACAGTTGGAACGAGTTCTATATTGCACGTTTTTAGTTTTTTTTGTTTTATTTTGTAATTGCTCTACACTATTTGCGCAATTATCTTGCAAAAGTATATAAGTTTTTACCTCAAAATCGAGAAATATATGTTTGTGGTGGTAATATGCGTGGGAGAAGATGCGATAGATGCGGCGAGAAATTGACCCCAATTTGGTCACCGAGGGTTGACGGAGACTGACACGCGACGGAAAGTACTTGTGACTGTTCAGTAAAATTGCAGCTCCGTCCAATGTATGCCTGAAAAGTAATCAGTGAATCAGGGGCTTTCATTTGAGCTCTTAGATAACAAAATTAACGATTTTTGTTTATGTTATTCTACACACAAATTTCGAATTTTTTATTTTGATTTTTTTTTCAAACGTTTTGACAAGATGCACGTTTCCGAGTTTAAATATCACTGTTGGTATTCCATCACTGTTGGTATTCACTGTTTGGTATTAACTACCATACAGTGGACACCCTGAGATGTCACAATTACACTAGCCAAAAGTACGCCCTTATGTAATATAAGTTATATTTTTTAACTTCGAATAATCAAACCTTGTGTAATCAATCGCCGAGCATTCTTTTGGTGACTTATGCGCTGCACATAAAAATATCCACTGATCAGTTGCCGTCATCTTAATAAAAAACGTTTTTAAAAATTGTTAATCAATTTTCGATATTTAAATTTTTTGAAAATTCCGCGCGAAAAAGGTACCTTTGAAAATATATAACTCATTCTGGACCAGACATGCTATAACCAGACCCCCCAGTACAATTTACGGGTTTAAGTATTGGGAGCTGTAGTGGAAAAAACCGTCACTACAAAATTTTGTACAGAAAAGAGCGCGTGTGTTAATTTAAACTTCAGAATTACCTGTGGACAAGTTGAGGGGGTACATTCAACTTGTAGTCGTGTTGCTAGACCATTGAGCTCTTGACAAAATTGACGCAAATGTTCATATTTCCAAACGTCCTCATCAGCGCCCTCTGGCGCCGTTAAAATGTTGTTAATCGAGAGTCGACAGTTTCGAATTCGTTGCTAATTATGTTTTAACAATCCGAAAAAAAAATTATTATAAAGACATTAATTTCTCTGTATAATACTCTAACATAATTAAATTCATTAGAAAATAACTTGACCTTATACCCAAAAAATATGACCTTTTTTGAACTTCACCGGAAAATTTTTTTGAAAGACATGATTTTACACAAAAAGTCCAAAAAAGTGCATTTACAAGTGTTTACAGTTATACTTTTAAATACATGGTTTTATCGATTTTTGTCGACAAAAGATGTCCTGTATAAAATACTATAACCGTAAAAAATATATCCCGACTTGGAAATGCATTTTTATTTTGGTTTATTAAACCTGAATTAACATTTGCTGCGCGTGGATAGATTCCATTTGGTGAAACTCTTGATCGGGCCAGTTGCACCAATCAGAGCGCTTCGAACCGGGTCGATTTCGGCGAAGTAAGTTTTTCGAATTGTCGCCCATATTTTCCACTAAAACGTCGGCCATTTAACGCCTACTGTCTAAAAACAAAAAAAGCATTAAGCAACGTAAAGTACGATCAAGAAAAATACATTTTAAGTAATAAAATATGGTAGATGGAAAACAATATGATGAAGTTAGTGATGGACAAGTGCAGCTATTTGCTATTCGTGGTTTAAATAGTTTGCAATTTTGCATAAGCATGTTTTGGTTTACAGGGGTAGTCCCATTCTTGGACACCCGATTATGAGACACTTAATAATAAATGCCCGATTTCTGGACGGTTTTTATTCGAAGAAAAAAATATATCAAGTCCAATTCCGGGACAAAAAGAGACTTTGAGTCAAAATCGCATAGCGTCCCGCAATTGGACTACCTCCTGTATAACCAAATGTGAGTTGAAGATCTAATTAAGGTATCAAGGCCTTTAACGCGTTATAACGCTCAAAAATAACTTTTCGAAAATTATTTTCACTCATCTGAACTTTGGAACTGACTTGTACTTTACGCAAAAAAATATTTATGATTGAGCAGGGGTTAAACAAAAAATGTCAATATCAATTCTGAAGAACAAGTACAGTCCTTACTCCCATCATGGACGTTCTAATGATCGAAATAGCGTCCCTATTTGTATAAGTCGTCAATATTAGGAGCGTCGTTATTGGGAATATGGACTGTATGCAAAGTGACTCTGCTCACATTCAGTATTTCAAGGCAATTAAGCTATAATTATGCTTATATACGGTTAGTGGTCATTTTAGGGTGTCCATGACTGTATTGACCTACATATGTAGGTATAGTATCTTTATGATAGCGTGAAGAGGACACTTAAAAAATTACGAAATCACTATATATTACGATCTAAACATTGGTGAAAAAAAATCTACAAGATTCTCAAATATTAAAAAATATAATTACCTAAACTATGACTCATAGTCTATGAGAAAATAATAATGGGAATACAAAAATTTAAATAAATAAAAACGGAAAATCCCATAATCCAAAATTTGGGCTTTCTCTCAGCATGACCTTTATGTTTGAACAAATAATAGAACAAACATATCAAGTGGGATTCGTGTTTCAGGAACACATACAAGTTCAACTGCGATAAAGGCACCATAAAAGTAGTTTATCAGACACCGATTCATTAGAGCAATCGATCATTTGAAAGCATATAGATTATTTGATATAATATTCCTATTTGATTAAAAAAACTTTTGTTTAAGTGTTACTTTTTTCAACTGCTGTTTCTCTCAAATGAACCGGCCGCGCATATCCTACAGGTATTAGAAGTTCTAATTTAGAACAATATTTTTTCTCAACAAGAAAAAGCTAGCAAAAGCTGGACTTACAATGAAGTGGCTTCTTTTCAGAATTTTTTTAAAACAAACCGATCCTGTATATTATTAGTACAGGAGTGTGTGGTTATAAGGTCAAGCTTAAAAACTGACTGGACCTTAGTGTAAAAAAGTAAGTAACGAGAAAAAATGTTAAAAGGACATTATTCTACAAAAAGCGACGAAAGTCTTTGTCAAAAAAGACAAAAAATGACATGAATTATGTTGAAAACCGAGTGACTTATAGCGGTAAAAATGCCATACCTTATAACCATCCAAATTCAAATGAATTTGTTTTCAGAAGAGAAGCGACTGCTTTGAAGGATGAGACACGTAGCATGGAAATCTACAGAACAAGCAATAGGGTACGATTTAAATTGGTATTATTATAGACTAAAATGACTTCTAACATTTGTAAATAAAGGAGAATGCGGAAGAATATTTCTCTGAATAAGGTGCGTTTTAAAACCCAATTTCGACAAACTGCCGCTTCTTCGCATTCAACTTTATTCATATTAGAAGTGCTCAAGTTTATATTTTAGACCAATTGAAACATATAAACGAAATTTAAAAGATGCGAGCGAGATTAAATTTCATCTTCATCCGAAAAGTCAAGTTCGTCTTTTTCGGGAAAATCGCCAACTTCGATCATGTCGCCCTTGGCAAAGACACCATACTTTGCCGGACATGAGAAGTACGATTTTCCGTCAACGGTTCCATTATTTTTACCAAAGGGCTCATCAAGCTGGACGCCAATCCACAAAATGCCTTCCTTAAATTCCGTTTCGCCAATAAACTTAACTGAACCACGCTGTTTGCCACGGCCCTTGAGTTGCACCTCACATCGATCCCCAACGTGTATCCTATAATATATAATGTATAGTCGTTCTTGGTTATAAGGTAGAGGTCTAAAAAACTGACTTGACCTTGAATATATTTTTAAAAACTGACTTTACCGTAAGGTGCACACAAATGACTTATCCATAACACGGAAAAAAGGCTGACCGTATAAACAAGAACGCATGTATTTGCAAATACACGAGGGATGGTTATAAGGTCTTA
Source organism: Oikopleura albicans (assembly GCA_004367875.1). NCBI lineage: Eukaryota > Metazoa > Chordata > Appendicularia > Copelata > Oikopleuridae > Oikopleura > Oikopleura albicans. Next base: position 307,078 of record SCLG01000129.1, read on the forward strand.
AGGAAAAATACCATAAAAATTATAACTTATAAGACCGTAAAGGCATTTTCAGCAGACCATAAGACCTTATAAACGACTGAAAAATATGATTGTGTACCTCTAGGTCTTCATTTAAAAAATGTAAAAAATGAGTTTATACTTTTTTTCCAAAAAGACATGATTTAAAAAATACATTTAGACTTAACCATAAACGAGTGTTGTTTTGCAAGATTTATCATCTAAAAATTACCTATTCTTTGTAGCTTCATCTTCGACTTGTTGGTCCTCAAAATTTTTAATCGCTTGTTTTTGAAATTCTGGATTAAACCGTCCCATTTTGTGGATTTTCTGCAAAAAAAAGGAAGTTTAAAACAAAATCGGGTTTGACAGTTATACAATAAACCTTATATTCCCGGACGGTTGGCTTAACCGATGTGGGCTTGAATTTATCATATGTATCCTCGTCCATGTCTTGTTTTTCCACATTTCGCAGTTCACTCCAGTCGAATGCATTCGGATCGATAACCCTNAGGGGGAGCGTGTGATTTTCAAATTACCAAACTGGCCCTTATTAAGCTCTCACCTTATTTGGTCTAACAGAAGTTAAAAGTACTGGTTGCAGGCTCTAAAAACTAAATTTTTTATCATTATTATCGCAAGTGAATAAACGTTAATTTTGAATAAATAGTATTTGGGTTTATTTATGAAAATAATTATTACTTTATAAAAATAATAAGATTTGAAAGTATAAAAGTTTTTTTTGAATCGGCGGTGTACGATGAACAGTAATATTTCTGATACAGTCTCTATCTCCATAACGTGTCACTTCTAAATTACTTATATCTAGCATGTGTTACTTTATGTTTTGAACTGCGCTTGATTTTGAACACTTTGTTCCCGAAAAACTGTGTTACATTATTTCTTCACGAATTAATTTAACATTGAACTTAACGCGATCTTTAAATTGGTAAAAAAAGACTTTCAAAACTGGCTGATCATTTATGTTAACAACGTTTAAGAATTTATTATCAATCATTCTTTATACAATTGTATCATACAATTTACTAGGCTGTTAAGATAAATGCGCATTTATTTTGTTTTTATATAGATACACTTAGCGACACGTAATGTAGATAGAAAAATAATAATTGCCGATTATTCTTTGTCTTCTTCTTTGTATAAAAGGGATCTAGCAGCTTCGAGCCGCGCATTTCGATTTTGATGAAATTTCGAGCCTTGCTCTTGTCGTAACACTTCGGGAATGAGAAAGTTATAGACAACGTCTGCTGCCTGATCCCGCTCCGACATATCCGACTCGTCGATCGTCTCGGCCAGTTCTTCGATTTCCTTTTCGGCCAATTCGGCAGCGGCATTATGCGAGGCCTGGGTCGCAATGGCCAACAAATACTTTTCGACGCTTCAAGGAGAGA
>SCLG01000129.1:310706-321202 GCA_004367875.1 Oikopleura albicans
CTAAAACTGACTTGACCTTATAACCATTTCGAAATTGGTCTAACCCAAATGTCTAAAATGACAACAAATCAAAATAGCAATTCGGTAATTTCATCATTCAACAATTCTACTATAAGTCCCTTAATGTTACAAATGTCGAAAATTACAGCTTATAAATTATAGCCCGTTAATTCGCGGTGTTAAATTATTTACGAGCTAAGCAACGTCATACCTTTTCGAATTTTGTTTATTTTTTCTTCCGTTTGTTTTGCTTCTTTTGACACGACCTTGTCTAGTCGTTCTTCAATTATTTCGTTCTGTTTTCTTTCGCGTTCAGCTAAATGAAAATAAAACTGAAAATTCATACGGTAACGGCCACCGTTCACTATTACAATGCGATGAAACTGTATTTCCACGTATCTAAGTCATTTAAATAAACATTTTAAATAAATTTGATTCATTTCAGAAAGACCTGAATAACCAAGTAAAATTAAATTAGACCAGCGTTTATAAAAAACATAAACTCTTGTCTTATTTGTTGTTGAAAATTACGTCATGTAAAAAATTAAAGGCTTTCAAAAATTTGAGGCCCACAAATGCAGTTGTTCACAAAGAAAAAAAATGTGAAAGAACATAATTTTTCAAAAAGCATCATTTTACCCGAAAAATTGAAAACCCAAATAATTATTAGTTGGAAAATTTCCAATGGAAATGGACTGACCGAGCATATTTTCAAGCACTTCAAGTCGTGCATTTTGTATTTCTTGTATTTGTTTTTCGCGTAATTTCCATTCATGTTTTTCGCGCGCCTCCATCATTATTCGCCGCTTGTTAAACTGTTCGGGATCAGTTAGGGGTGGGAGTGATGCTTCCCATGCGCGTTTATCCCTTGCCCGCTCAATCATTTGAACTTCGGCGACGCCCGCGGGCAGACCGCGTCCGTATTTAAGGGCGGCCAGGGTCAGGATTTCGGGGGCTTCCCCCGGCACTACTTTATACTCGGGACTGTAAGGATCTGTCTGGGTTTCTTGATCTCGATAATCCGTCTGAGTGGCAATCGTCCGACAGGCATCTACCGGCTCATCATATCGCGTTACGTTGGTGGGCTTTCGTACGGGTAACTTCATGTTCGAACTGGTATAATTTTAAAGGGCACCTGGTACTTTGTACCGTATAAAGCACCGGGTGGCTTTTTATACAATGAAAAAATAGGGCGAAGTGCGTAAGCGATGAAACATTAGGGCTTCCACGGAGATCTCGAAAATTTTTGATAAATGTCTGAGAATTACCTACAGGGGAATTTTAATGCACTTAAAAATAGATTACCTTATAACCATTTGACTGTTGGAAAATGCAAAAAGACATGATTTTATAGAAAAAAAATGAAAAAAGACATGATGTTATAGAAAAAAAAATGAAAAAAAGACATGATTTCTATTTCCCTAGCCCATAATGTTACCCATCCTTTGGCGGCTCGAGGATAACATCTGCCGGTGCCTGAGCATAGGGCACGACCGGTCTTCTAAAGTATTTATATCGATCCTCACCGCCAACATCCCGCGCGTCATATTTAACCGAGGCGCGCCGATCGGTCTGGGCGCGATCCGTCCAACTGCGGGTGATAAACTGCGGCACCGGGTCCGTTTGTTGGAGGACAGTCTGGTAACGAGGATGATGACGGAGCTCGGAAAACATCGTGTCATATCGGTACAGTTGTTTCACGTTGGCATCATTTGTTTTTGAGCGGTACGTAGCCCGATTGTGATCACGCGTACCAGATACATGGTAGTCTAAACTTACATGATTATCAAAGCTCATTTTTACAAATTGTGACAAAATTTTCTAGAATTCGTTTATCGAATGAACAACTCTACAGGTACTCTCGGATAGGTCTCAGTACTTATATGAAAAACATAAAACATTGTCTAAAGGGGAATAAAATGAAGAAGAGATATGCAGCATATATCATATGCTAATTTTCAAGTCTTATTCCTAAAGAACATGACACCGGTATTACCGGAAGACCGGCATTAATAACCCTGAGCTTCAATGCGAATGAAATTTTGTTTTCAATTTAGGTGAAACTTTAAATCACAAAAATCCGTTAGACACCCCCTTTTTGGATAATAACGCGTTATAAGGGCTGGCAGGAACACTGTTTCTTGAACCAAGTTATAACCGCTTTTCCCAGCAATTTTGACCAAACCCACAACTGTAGACTTCTACTTTTTATTTCCCAAAATGCCGAATCATAAGTCATTGTAAAAAAATATCGATAATTTTAAACTTACCTTTGTCATATAAATAGTCGTGAACTCTTTCGGTTTGAACGTGGGCGGGGCGAACTGTGACCGTGTTCGACCTCGTCATGGTCCCCGATTGAAAAAAAAATGAAAATGAGCTCTAAATGTAAAAAAAAAATGAGAAAACGGAAAAAATGAATATTGTAAATGAATTCTAGAATCGTTTAAAAGTTGGTGCGTATCTACATGTCGATCAAAAATATGCATAAATTGGTATTAAACAAATTTTCTAATCACAGGGTGAAAAATAATAAGTGATTTGGAACAGGCTAAGTTTCGGGAAGTTGTCTTTTTTGTTTTGTTTGGTTCAAACATAAGACTAAACAATCAATAATAGAGGTAGCAAGATTATAAGTCATAATTATGACAACTGAGCAAAACATGACTATTACACACGCCCAGTTTAATCCATTAATGGTTAAAAATGGTTTAAAAAATCCATAATTAGAAAACTACATCAAAGGCCCTCATAATTTAAAACAACATGTTTACATTTTCTACACAAAGTGTTAATTTAAGTGTTATCTCTTAAATAAAACTCGAATCTGTTGTAATTGAAATAGTGCACAAAAAACGTATTAAATTATTACGTAATACATTATTACGTTTTTGTGCACCATTTCACTTTCACCAGCTCCGCATTTTATTTAACAGATAACACTTGAATTACCACTTTTTGTAGAAAATGTAAAAATGTTGTGTTAACTTCTGAGGGTACTTGACGTAGTTTTCTAGTGATGGATTTTTTTTCAATTAAGCTTTTTAGAGTTACATTCTTAATATTGTCATAAATAACTTTCAAAAAGTCCCTTTTGGCTTACTTTGTTCGATCTATTGTATATAGATTCTTTTGAAAGGTGTTTATGGAAAATAAAAATAATAAACTGAAGTTAATTTAAATTTGAAATTTTTCGCTGTTTTTTTCTTAATTTTTAAACTTTCGAATTAAGTTAATTCATTTGACGGCCTTTTGTAAAACGGTAAATCAAAATTTGTGGTCTAAAATAAATATTTCTAAATTTTAACATAAACAATTGTGACGCTACATTTCTGGTTGTTAGGAAGAGTTTCAGGATAAAAATGGAATGCTGGTAATTATGTTTTGAAAGAAAAAAAAATATGTGTGTTAAATATTTGTATATATTATATAGGCACCGACTAAATTGGTATCATGTATTTTTGGTCGAAAGTATAATAGGCTGAAAGGTCAAAATGGATAAAAGAGAATTCGACGCAAATTTGCGTCGGATTCTGAGTTATTCCGTTTCCACTTTCGACCAGCCAAATATTAACGTGTATATATATGACAATATTTGGTAAAAATTTGCGTCGAATTCGGTTTTATTCCGTTTACACTTTCGACATTTTATACTTTCGACCTCTTATACGTTCGACGAAAACTTCATGATACCAATTTAGTCGGTGCCATTATATACTATATATATACGATATAATTATGTTACATTAATATTCAATAGATGGCGCCCATTAAATATGTTTTAAAAAATGATGTCTTTCTAGTAATAGCTACAAATTTAAGCTATAAAGATTTAGCCTAAAACTATAGCAAAAATCAATGGGAACCGGTGGTTTTCCAAATAATTGCCAAAGAAAGAAAAGTTACGGGCTTCAAACGCTGCTAGGGAAAATGATAAGTGAAGCGCACACCTAGTGGATATATGTATATTTCGAACAAAGAAATGCCGTTAACCCTTATCGACATGAGAATGAATAATTAAATAATAATCAGATTCGTAACAAAATATAAACAAAACAAATAATTAAAATGTTTCAAAACAAGATCATTTCAATTAAGTCATTCGCTAGCTCGATGCCGCCGCGCTTTTTAACAAACGTCAAAATAAGACTGATATTTTTTGTCTAACAATAAGGAATTTTATCTTTTGACAAAAAAAAATTAAAATCTTATTTCTAAAAACGTCTCATTGGTTAATGGGCCATTAAGTCCGCCCTACCGCGGCAACGAGTTAACAACGCGGATTTGAGCTATTTAGCCCCTAAAATGTTATTTTACGTGAAGTTATAATAAATATGGAATTATTAAGCATGTACACTTTGAATTGAACTTATAAAAAAATGTTTTCGCTTTAAGCAAATGTACCGGTAGACGTTTTCATGAAGATTCGTTTTATATGATATCGCAATAAAGAGTTTTCGCGGACTCCAAAATTAACTGATTCATCTTTAATCTAATTTCGTGTAAATAACTCCACGAGTTTATACCATAAAAAAAACTCAACCACGGGAATCAAGCAATCTACCATGGCAACAAAAAAAAAATCACACAATGTGGGTTTTAAACTACAGGTTTGTGATATAATTCGGTTTTAATCAACTATTGAAAAAAAACGTACATGGGTGCTCATATATAATTACCACCCCTGTACGTTTTTTATATGTAAATTCTAAATTCTAAATGGCTTCTAAAACCAACCGTTCAATTCCGTGGTCGATTTTTGAGCCGGTTCTCTTTGAGAATTCCCGCCACAGGAACCCCCTTAATTAAAAAGTATTTTTTCCCATAAGACCAAATTTGTTGTATCAATTCCGATACTCAATTTTAATAAAAAATCGTTGTTAATAGTGCTTATTTAGCACTTAATATTTTTGAATTATATACACACATCCCCTGTATCTGTAATTATAGTAGAATAACGCCAAAAATGAGCACAAAATATATCGAGAATTAAAACAAACAAAAAAAAAATATGGCCATCTTGATAAAAAAACTTGCAGTACATTTTCTCCGTTTTTTTATGAGTTTTTTGCTTTTTCTGTAAACACATGATAAGATGAAACGTCTCCAGAGGTTTTGATACAAAAGATATTCGAAAGTCAATGAGCGCAAATAGAAGAAGGGGAAAATTACCGATATACAGAATATGGCGTTCGGAGTTTGTTTTCAAGGTCTTTAAGTAAACGATCGGTTAAACCCNGGGGCCCTAGTGTCCCAAATCAATTTCTGAATAATCAGATAGACGTAGTTTGACGAGCTCTACAATTTGGCTTTACCAGTTTTTTTGAATTATTGCAAATTATTGTGAATTTTTTAAGTGCGTGTTTATTTACACACATTTTCCCCCTACGGGTTCCTAAAAAGTCCTTCCCCCTGAGAGTTAACAAACGTCAAAATAAGACTGATTTTTTTTTGTCTAACAATAAGGAATTTTATCTTTTGACAAAAAAAATATTACAATCTTATTTCTAAAAATGTCTCATTGTTAATGGGCCATTACGTCCGCCCTCCCGCGGCAACGAGTTAACAACACGGATTTGAGCTATTCAGCCCCTAAAATGTTATTTTACGTGAAGTTATAATAAATATGGAATTATTAAGCATGTACACTTTGAATTGAACTTATAAAAAAATGTTTTCGCTTTAAGCAAATGTACCGGTAGCAAATGTACCGGTAGACGTTTTCATGAAGATTCGTTTTATCTGATATCGCAATAAAGAGTTTTCGCGGACTCCAAAATTAACTGATTCATCTTTAATTTAATTTCGTGTAAATAATTCCACGAGTTTATACCATAAAAAAAAACTCAACCACGGGAATCAAGCAATCTACCATGGCAACAAAAAAATCACACAATGTGGGTTTTAGACTACAGGTTTGTGATATAATTCGGTTTTAATCACCTATTGAAAAAAACGTACAGGGGTGTTAATTATATGTGTCAATTCGAAATAAAAAAATGGCTTCTAAAACCAACCGTTCAATTCCGTGGTCGATTTTTGAGCCAGTTTTGTTTAAGAACTCCAACCACCCCCTTAATTAAAATGTATTTTTCACTTAATACTGGCCTGGGTAAAAAAACGTCACCGAGAAAATTTGGCTCGTAGGTTACCGCACGCGTTGAGCTCGGTGAAAATCCGATTACCCAGACCAGTACAAAATTTGTTGCATCAATTCCGATACTCAATATTATACTAAAAATCGTTTTTAAGGACCGGTCACAGGAGTTGTTTACAAAAATAATAGCTAATTACGAAAATAATTATTAGAAATAAGTTTAGATGTTTTTCGGGTTGATTTAGTCATAGTAACTGTCATGAAGTACGTACAAGTTCATTTCATAAACAAATCTAGAAAATTTTGATGTTTTGCAATGCCGATAAAAACCAAAATTTGAGGAATCAGAAGGACAGTTTATCAATATAAACTACCAAAAAACAGTTAATAATTATTTAATTCGAGCACTATACTACGCAATAATGTTCAGACCAATGATTAAAGTGGGTGTGAAGAAAAAAGAAATTCGAAAATTCGAAAAATATGGCTTTATTTCTACAANATGAGTTTTTTGCTTTTTCTGTAAACACATGATAAGATGAAACGTCTCCAGAGGTTTTGATACAAAAGATATTCGAAAGTCAATGAGCGCAAATAGAAGAAGGGGAAAATTACCGATATACAGAATATGGCGTTCGGAGTTTGTTTTCAAGGTCTTTAAGTAAACGATCGGTTAAACCCGGACGGACGTCTTCTAATCGCAACAGATTTTGCCTCAGCTCGTCCAAGGCCGATGACTAAATTTTTTGATAAGAAAAACTACACAGGGTGCGCAGTTAAACGCTATTTAAAGAAAATATAACAAAAATTTTCAATGTTTCATTTCCAGAAAAATTGACCCGGCCACTTACTTTTACAAATGGGGCTGTTATGCGCCGAAATAAACTAAAAAACAAGCAAACAAACATTATAAATACGATATCATGTACCGTATATCTGTCTTGTAATTTAAAAAAATCAAAATGACTGCCTTGGACCGGGAAAAAAGAGGAGAAATGAAGCAGATTAACTCCCAGGGAAACTGTGTACCTTTTAGAGGCCCTTTTTTGGCGACTTACGGCATAAGGAGGACCCGTAGAACCAAACGGATATTGCTGACCCTCCTCAACGTTTCGAGAAAATAACATTGACGGTATCGCCGATAATTTTTACCAACCGGAAGTCCGCTAAAAAACCGGCTGAAATTTCCGGTTTCTCCAATTACGCTAAAATTTTGGCACACAAGTTCCCCTGGGGGTTCTTTTATTTTTGTTCCCCCTGGGAGTTAATAGGCCCTAAATTTGGTTAAAAAAAATACTCAAATGCCAACATACACAATTTTGATTTTTCGGAAGACGTTTGAGGTCTGTGAGAATTGGAGCGATAACTTCGTACAATGAAGTAGATTTCTTCTCGACATCTGGCTGCTCTTTAACTACTTTTTTTGGTATTTTGTCCTTATCCACAAAAGATGTTGGCGGCGAGCGGGCGGGTTTTGGAGCTGGTTTGGCGGGTGAAGTAGTTACCTCAGGTTTTTTGGTAACTGGAGGCTCAACAACCGGCGGTTCCACTCTAGGCCTCTCTTTTACAGTTTCCACAAAATTCCATTCTGGTTGCATTGACATACGCTAGAAAATAAAATTTTTTATTTTTTTTTCATCAACATATGCAGCATATGATATGCTACACTCAAGTCGCTTATTTAAAAATAGCCTCTGTAGCGTATGTGAGCTTTAATAAGCTCGTACGATTAAAAATACCAAAACTGTTTATGTTGCACGATATGAAAAAAAAATTAAATTGGAATGTTTAAAATAATCGTTTGGAACTTTTTTGAATACGGTAAAAATTATACCTATTAACAGATTTCAAAATAATGACTGAACCGTGACTGAGCTTAGGTGCTGAAAGGGCAAAAATCAATAACATATAAACCTAATAAATCACAACATCGCTTATTCATTAAAAATGGGTTCACTTACTTCAACATTTCAAAATATCATTGAGACTAATTGTTGAATATAATTCGAGTAGCTACTTGTAGATAGTGACATTTGTCGAATGGACATCGCGCTTATTTCGGTAAGAGCCATATGATTATAAGGTTTTTAAAGCCAGATAAAAAATGGATACGGATTTACAAGATCTGATAAGATCAAAGAACTAATTCGACCTTATAAATCATCACCTAGAACCATAAATTATTCCTTAAAAAATGGTCGAATTAAGGTCCTCACCCAAAGGTCGACACTCGAGGACCCGACCCGATCTCCTAGCCGTACCCGACTCCGGTAGGGCCCTTAATTTAACTCCTAGACTCTAGGACCTAGAGCACCAGATTGATGGCCAGAAATGTAATTACATGTACAATAGGTAATTGGATTTCTAACACTGTACACATGATGATTGATCCAACCTAATTTTGTGCATGACAAGACAAAGATTATACATAATTTAGATATCACAAGGTTGTAATTTGTAGTGCTTAACTGAGCAAGCTATTAGTAATAGCTAATTAGAAACGCAAAAACTCATTGCTCGAAAATGACTCAAAAGATCACGGACTTAGTCATAAACAAATATAAGTATTTTATAATGCTAAATATATTATGCTTATAGTCCAGGCTTATTGTTCTAAACGAAGAAAAGAATTTACTCATTTTGTAAATGATACCATCATGATCCGCTCCGATTGTTTAAGCCGAAAATAAGATTTATCGTCGAAAACACCATGATGAAATTTAGCGTGGAAATGACGTCATAGCGTCTTTAGGCCAGAAAACTGCGATGAGTCATTATTTTTTACATCGCAAGATATCGCTGTAGCTTAATGTTTGCCTTGTGTCAAGTATATTATAGACAAGCGTCGAAGCCTCGAGCACAGTCCATCATGCAGACTTTATGATATTTAAATAAATTATATTTAATTTGTACAAAACTAAGAAAATACAAAAAAAAACATACAAAAAAATTGCAAAATAGAAACAAAAACACAATAAACGAGCATGGTTAAAATAAAACTAGATATGGAAACGGGCGAATTTGGAGATTGGAAACGAGCTGGAAGAACGCTGATGATTAATAAACGCACTTCTGTAAGTTTATTTATTAAATTTTCAATTAATGAAGCGAACCAAGTAAAACACAAAGGGAAAACATGACCTACATCTATATGACCTACATCTAAATATGACTAAGGCCTATTAAAGTAAATTTGTGCTGAACGAGTCAATGTTTCCATAATTTTTACATACAGATGAACAAATTATCAAATAGACCATAAAATCAAGTTGAAAATCATGTTGAAATGCGAAAGTTGGCGATGAAAAATGAACATTTTTATGGTCTATCTGATATGGCCTATTTGATAATTTGTTTATCTGAATTTAAATTATGGAAACATTGATTCATTCAGCACAAATTTATAATTACTACAAGGGATCGCTTTCGTGTTTTGAAAAATCGACCCTTATATCGCGAATCGACCCTTATTTGGCGAAAAATTAAATGCGAGTTCTATTAAATTTACAATGTTAAAATAATCGACCTTTATTTGGAGTCATGATATTTTTTCGAAAAAAGCGACACTTATTAGGTGGGCCCATATTTGGTAACTCCTGAATAGGTTTAATAATCTATAGATTACTATGAGGATTTTTTAGTAATGGAAACTCGCGGTCCAAAAGAGGGTTTCCATAAAGATCCTGGAAAATTTGGCGAAAAACTTCATCTTTTGTGAAAGTTATATTTTAATAATATGTATAAATTAGATAAAGGATGTACAACATAAAAGACTTCAAAGATGCTTTTCAAAAACAACTTCAAAAACACAAAACCAACTAACATTTCATATGCTGTTATCACCCAGAGCCCACTCAATGATTCTGATTTCTGCCGCTGACAGAGTATACGGAAGAACTCTGCACGATCTACTCGAAAATAACCCAACTTTAACTAGCAAACGGCAGCGAAATATATTGCGACAGTGCTGCCTCGCACTTCACTTTCTTCATAAAAACAATATTGCCCATGGTAGCATACATCCTTGTAACATTGCGATCTCCGCGCCAAACGAGCGGGGCGTTGAAATTATCGCGTTGATGGCGGGTGAATTCGATAACGCGTTTGACGCGCCGGAAGTCGCGCAAAAAATCCAAACTCATACAAAATCTGGGGATATATTTTCACTGGGTTGTGTGTTTCATTTTGTCATACATGGGTGCCACCCCTTTGGCCAACCCGCCGACAGAATACAAAATATTCTACGAGGAAACCCGGTTGACTTGGAACTTAATCATAACACATTTGTCCTCATCAACAAAATGCTCGATTCTGATTTTCGAAAACGAATTTCAATAAAGCATGTGTTACAAAATTATTACTTTTGGACCCGAAGAACGTCTGTTTCCTTTCTAACTGC
>SCLG01000129.1:336151-355003 GCA_004367875.1 Oikopleura albicans
TTTTTTGGGTAAATCTTGATCCCAGTAAATTAGAATAGAGCGCTTGAAATTATAGAATAATTGAATTTATTGAAGTCGCGAATGCAATCACCCACAATTTGTCGAATAGATTCATGTCAAACGTGGGGAACCTCCAGCTGGGTCACATGTCCGGGTGTCTCTATTACATCCGGAGGCAGTTCGATAAGAGAGAAAGATGCCGAAGAAGCTCAGTTGTTGTCACGAATGTCGTCAAATCGGAGATATCCTAAAATGCTCGAGTTTGTATATCCCACGCTTCGCCCTACGCTCTAAACTATCAGGCCCAAATCTTTCAATTTTCCCGCTCGTGCTCTTAAACCTTCAAACACATATTGCGGATTTTTGTCCACCTGGGCATTTAAAACGCGTTTATTTTGATGTTTTATTTGATTAAATGTAACGGGAATGAAAACCAACATAGAATAATCGATTACAAAGTCGGAGATAAAATAAAAATTTTATTTCTGTAATGAATATTAATTAGTCATCAATTGGAGCTTGGAACCCTCAAAAAATGTTTATTGGCAATTAATAGGTTTCACGCACATTTTTTTTTGTCGTAATTTTCCAAAACTATTTAGTAGTCAACGGCCCACTACCCTGCAAAAAAATAACTCCGTACGTCACCCGGTAAACCGTTTGTGAATTTGTGTTTTCGTGGTCAAATCGACCAAAAAGTGTCCAGGGATGGTCGGAGAGCTTTCGAGATTATGCTCATTCGATTCAGAACCATCAATTTGCTTATAGTGAAAAATTACGTAGGTAAGAACACAACGAGTCCGGATATGTGTTCGAGGAGCTTTTTAAAATATGTGTTTGAAGGTTAAAAAAGCCAGTCTATAGTGTACTTACCTCTACCTTGCGGTCTTATCTTTTACATAAATGAAAAAAAAATGTTCATCACCCGTTAACTCCGACGGTTCCTATTATCAAGAAAAATATAATTAAACAAACATTTTTCAGAGTGACCGGAAAGTTCAACGACATGTGGAAAGATGCCAACATCGGGGGGCTTTATGAACTCAAAGAAGACGAATCCGTCGAGAATAGCGGAGGGCGGCCCGTTTACCAAAAGTGGGATAAAACTGACTTCTATCTAAATTATTATGAACCTTTTAATGAGTGGGGATTTCGCTCCAAATCGGCACTTGGTGGCAGGAGAAGTTATGCATATTTAAAGCCCAAATTGGTTCGTAATTCATTTTTATGAGGCTTACAGAAATAATAGAGCGCGAAGTTTTAACTCCGAAGTAATTGGCCGTTTTCGTGGCCTTCCGACTCACACGGTGTATCAAAAAATATGAGAGAAACACCTGGACTTTTAAAGTTCTATTTGCTAATCTTATTCTGGATAAATTTTTTCATAAAATGAAGCATTCTAGCATATCCGTTCGTCCCGGGGTATGAGCCCATCACGGCCGGAACGATGCGTGAACTATATTTTTGTTTACTTTTTTAACACCATGAGTACGTGATAAGAGTACAAAAACTGTACGACAAACTTTGGGTGACAGTTTACAACGTAAACTTGACGTTATTTTGATTTAACTGACATCTAACATAGGTTACATATGTGCCCACGGATATTCATCTTACGAGTTTCGAATGTCATGTCTTTGCCGAGCAATTGGATAGAAATGGCAAAAATTCAGGATACCGTTGGCAACATTGTGATTCAATGTCGGACGGTTCCCCAAATGTTACAATCAAGGAGAGCGATTGGCCAAATAATATTGGTCTGGAAATTCAACCCATTCAACCTGTTTTAAATTCTCAAAACACTCGACGACCTTCAAATAGCTACAGAGGCCAGACCAGAGTTAGGCACGGTTTGAATTGGTATGAAGTACAAACTATAGAAGGACTTATATGATATGTTTATTTAGAGGTAAGTTTATCAAATTTTTTTGGTACTGAGTAGGTTTTTATGGCCAATTTAACGTCTTGTCCAAAAGAGTCATTAGTCAAAAAAAAAATCGACCGATTCACCTTTTTCATACAACATGTGTTTATGTTTACTTTTACCAATTCTAACCGGACCCAGAGTAACGCCACGTCCAGTACGCCGTAGGAGGACGACAACTACGACGACAACAAGTACCACTTCAGAACCCACTACACTACCGACATATACACAATATTTATTCCAAAGAGGTTTGTAAAATTTTGCATAAATTCTCAGTATAAGCAAATCAATGGTCTTGAATCGAATGAGCATACTCTCGAAAGCTCTCTGACCACCCTTGGACACTTTTTGGTCGATTTGACCACAAAACCTCAAATTCACCAACAGTTAACCGGATGACCTACGGGGTTCATTTTTTGCAGGCTATTGGACCGTTGGCTACTCAACATTTTGAAAAAATATGACAGAGAAAAAAATGTGCGTGATAACTACTATTTGCAAATAACCTCTTTTTTAAGGTTTCCTAGCTCCAAAAAAAAACGCGTTTTATATGTCAATGCGGACAATCTTCCGCAATATGTGTTTGAAGGTTAAAAGCCTGTGAAGGAGGTGGGATAGGATTGATGGGAATCCAAACGGGTAGGTTAGATCATACATTTTAATACTATTGAGCTTCTACTTCCTCCATCCACTTTTCTTGTTCTCTTTTCATTTGAGAATGTGGCACCTTTTTCATCTTATTAGATTCGTATTATGTAATAATGAACCTATTTATATTCAGAAAAGTATCAATTGACGCCGTTTGCATCAACATACAGTCAGGCGAAAGATTTTTGTGAGAGACATCCCGACACAATTTTGGCCAATTTTAATGGCAATGAGAGCAAAATAAATGTTCGTTGGATTCTGTCCAATCAGCCTTGGTCGAACGTGCGGAAAATGAATGGGGTATGGATGGACGGCAATAATAGAGGAATATTGTATACAGTCCGAGAGCAACAAAGTTGGCATATTTGTGCTTATTACGGAAAGGTATAATGCTATGTTCTTTTTTGTAATTGACAAAAAACTAAAATATACTTTTTTTCAGAGTGGACTTATCTCAGATGATTGTCACAGTAATCATAAAATTGTTTGTGAAGCAACCGACGTCGCCTGATATCTTTCCAGTACTTCAACGAATGAACAAAAATTATAAAGAATTATTAATTTATTTTAAAACTTATTTTTCAGCATGCATGCCATGGCAAGCCAGGTAAAACAATTTTTTAGGCAAAAAAAAAACTTTAGAACATAGAAATTGAACACAAAATAAACAAAAAAGCAGGAATTCCTCTGGCATTTATTTTAATTTTCTTACTTCAAGTCTTGAAGTTTCTGAGCATATAACAAAGCACGAATTTGGTTTATGGGTAATTGAGGGTTAATTCATCAGATATCGATTTGATCATTCCAATACGAACTGGAGTCTGTTTTGCTTTCATTGTCAGTTCCTTTCAGGTAAGCTTCCCAGAAATATTTTTTTACGTTCTAAAAGTAATTTTAACAGAAAACATCACTTGTAAGCTTTCTTTAGACTACTTTTTTAGCTACTCTTGTGGGCACGCTTGCCCAACCCGGTCCAATTTTGTTTTGTGGTAGGCTAATCACAATCTTATTTTCTATTTCTAAAGCTATAATTAGGGCAAATGCCTAATTTTTCCCAGAAATAAAGTTCTTAGTTTGGGTCTAATAAAACATTTACTACGTGTAATTGACCACGGCGCATCTGATTTTGGTACTTAGACTCACCAAAAACAAACCGGTAAAAACTAAACCACATTTTTTTTTGGTTTATTTGGGTCTGGTAATCGCATGCGGTGATTTTGATTCATGATGCATACGGCATGCTTTAATAAATTACTTACCTTAGCAAAGTTTTCACGGGCTTTAACAGTTTTGGCTTTATTTTTGTTATTAGCTTTGTCATTTTTCAGTTCCGTTTGAGCCTGAAGTAAAGCGCGACGAGTCTGGGACACACTCTTAACCCGTGCATCCATTACGTGCGGTGGTTCTTCATCTTGCGTTACTCGAGCTTGTTCGAATTCGCTTTCCTCAAGTTAGCTGCAAACTTTTTTTTATCATGAGAATGGTATATCAAAAAAAATCGTCTACTTCGGTATAAATTGATATTTTCTAATTCTAATATCAAGTCGCTTAAAAGAGTGGACATTGCTCTTTCAGATGGTCAAAATTGCCATTCTTTAAGAATACGATAAGGCGCGTTTATGTCAGGCCTTATGTGCACATTTGTACACATGTATCATTTCCAGCTTTTATCCTGAACGCGTAGCCACATTGGTTTATCTCTTTTGGATGATTTCATACGTTTTCTGAAAATGATTATTTATCATTAAATAGCCGCTCGTTGTAAAAGTGTCATCTTCCACATGGGTTAAAACGCGTTGAAACTAGCCCGTAAACTTTTGGAACAGTCAGCGGGTTCGGCATAAGTTGCGGGAAAAAGCTTTTTTAGTTTTTTTCTATTTTATATTTATTAAAGACGGCAGGAAAACTTGAGGTCGTTCAGGCGGTAAATAAAATACAGCGCGATAAAATTGTAGCGGGCAGTCGACTATAAAATGAAGATTTTTTTTTGTCTTTTTTTCAAAAAAAAATTTCTGATAATTTTTATGCCCAAAATCAATTCGATTTTTTGTATTGATACCAAAAAAAAACATCACATTTTATTTTTTTAAATTTATTAAACATACAGTCCTTACTCTTTTTTGGGACGTTTTTGGTTCTCGAAAATAGCGTCCGAAAAAGAATTTTTTTTCTATTAGAAATTATGGCCCCATTTTGGCCGAAAAAGCGTCCCAAGAAGGAGTAAAAAGTAGTAAGGACTGTATTTTTTTACCCAATTGACTTACTTGATATCATCGATTTCTTTGTGAATTCCATGCAGTTCAAAATCCATTATAAATAAATTAATGATAAATAATTAACTGGTTTATAATAACTAATCGACTGCTAAGAGGAAAAAACAGCAGTTACAAACAATGACTTGTATCTAGAATCTTTTGTTGATATCTTTCCAAAATAATAAGTAGAGCAACGGCCCGATGGCTTAGTTGGTTAAAGCGCCTCACTAGTAATGAGGAGATCCCGAGTTCAAATCTCGGTCGGGCCTTTTTATTTTTATTCTGNCTTGCATTTTTAACCCTGAGGGCGAAACATGACAATAAATGAGTCACATGGAATCTGGCGCGAGTAAAATTATGACTACAGTTTCTTTTTCGTCAGATTTAGAAACAATTGTACATTTTGTCAAATATACGTATTTATAAATCGAGAGTCTGGAGATAAACCCTGCAACTGATCAAACCAACAAGAAATGGGTTCTGAATTCCTTGTAGTGTTTGTATATATCAATTTGCGAGTATAGTTATAATTTTGGGATGACCGTAGTAAGAGCTATTCAGAAATTCTATTATAGCCTTATACTGCCTATTCTTTTTATTCTTCCGTTCAACTGAAAATGCACATGTGAAAGCTTTGTAATTATTTCGACCCGGATTTTAACATGTTGAGTACCACAACTTTAAGGACGGGTCAGTAGAGTTGTTTACTAATTTGAACAAAAAAATGAAAAGTGGATTTTAGCCATATTTTTGTTTGTTTTTATCTGGTGTTACTGCAATAACGAAGTACAAACAAGTTCACTTTTCTGAAATTTCTAGAAAAAAATTAACGCGCAAAATACATGTACATTTTATACGGAGTACACGTATCTCGCGCGCATTTATGCGCGCGAGATTCTTCGTCCCAGACGTATCTCGCGCGCATTTCTTCATTTCTTCATGATCTCGCGCTCATTTTTGCGCTCGAGATTTCTTCGTGATCTCGCGCGCATTTTTGGCAAACAAGTTCTTATTTTTTTAACAGTTTTCCCTACATAATCTGATTATAATAAATGATAATTAATTATTAATAATTATCTATTATCGTGATACAAATTCTAGATAAAATTCTAGATTTGTTAATTTTATTTTTTTCTTTCATTTCATTTGTTTTTTTCTCTCTGTAAAAAACTCATAGAATCTATTCGGTAGATGTTCAACTTTAGCTTGTTCTATTTTTTATTATGATCGAAACACCAATCAATATTTTTATTTGAGTACTTTGACGAAGTTGTTCCAGTTTTTGAAATTTTGTTAAATATTTCAGCTGTTTTCTGGTTAGATCTGCGAAGGTTTCGCGGTTTTAGAGATAAAAATATTTTATAAAAGATCAGTTATTTATCGTAAAACTATCAAACAACATCAAAAATATTTATTATTCTCATAATAAATCTAGAGAAAATTTAACTTATACTTAGTAAGCGTGTTTGCCGTATAAAATACCAAAGTGCGCGCGAGAATGTTGAATAAATCTCGCGCAAAAAAATCCGCTCGAAATACGTCTGGGCCGGAAAATCTCGCGCGCAAAAATAGAATGCGCGCGAGATACGTTCTGGACAGAAAATCTCGCGTGTCCACCTTTTATACTGTTCAAAAACAAAATGAAAAAAATCTCATGTTATTTATCATAATCCAAAATGTAATCCATTCATTAATTACAGTCATTCATCCTACATTTTTTTTTTCAGCCTACTCAACGCAAATTCACAACGAAAACGGGTTAATATGCTATTAAGCAATTACTTAATTTCTTTAATTCGCAGGGGGAAGTGTGTGCATATATGCACACGACTTGGTTTTTTGTCGATTTAAGGCATAACGAGGCCCCATAGGCTATGGGCCATAAGGCAGAATTTGTATAATACAGCAATTTGCACCCCCCTCTAGAGCTTGCATCGGTCCGTTATAAAAAACGTACCCTATAAAAATATGTCGACTCAATATGAAAGTTGTAGCCAAGGAACATACAAAACTTTTGTAATGCAAATTTTTCCAATTTCGCCACTGGAGGGCGCTTTTTTCGTGGTCAATGTATAAAAACATGATTTCACACCGGAAGTCGTCATTTTTTGGCAAAACAAACCGTCGGGTTCCTGGCGGTCAGATTGGTAAAAAAAAAAATTTACGGGAAGTCAACCGGAAGTGGCAAAAAAAAATTGATTTTGTACGACAATTTTTTGAAATTACCATTTTGGGGTCGTATAGGGTGAGTTCGTGACGAGAAACACGATTTTTTTTATTAATGTTTCAAATTGACCGGTAATTTACCGGTAAATACCGTTTTTGTCCAAAAAAGACCTTAAATTTACCGGTTTTTAGTTGGAATAGGGTAAATTTGTATCGAGGAACACGAATATAACCTCTATTTTACTAATTGATTGGTCATTGACGGATAATTACCGGTTTTCTTTGATAAAATGGCAAAAAAATCGTGTTTGTACGATTTTATTTTTAATTGCCGTTTTTTAGCTTAAACAGAGTAAATTTGTGGCGAGAAACACGAATACACTATTACTTCTGCAAATTTACTTGCAATTTACAGATAATTATTTTTTTTCTAAAAAAGTTGTTAAAATTACCGGTTTTTACGTAAAATAGGGTTAATTCGTGGCGAGAATTACGACTATGACCTTTGTTTAACACATTATAGGGTCGTTTACGGAAAATTATCCTTTTTTCCTTGACAAAATGGCAAAAAAAAAATCGGTTTTGTACGAGTTGATTTTTAATTACCGTATTTCAAAAAACTTATTCGTGGCGAGAAACACAAACATGTTATTACTTTCTTCTTCGTGTTTTTAGATTTTTTTAAGTTTAGCATTTGAGTTAAGTGTAGTAGGTCCAGTAAAATATAAGTTGTGAACAATATATTGCAATAGATTTCAATAGTTATTTCACAGTGTGAAATTCACACTCCCAAAGGTGAAAAAATCTCAACGGTGATAAAATTATTTTGTTTCAAATCCCGCATAAGTAAATTTATATTTTGGATAACACTGATTTTTTTGAAAAGAAAAAAAATGATTGAATTTTTAAAAACCCTTTTTAAAGTACTGTTTTGTGTACTTTTGCTGAGCTCTAGTTTATTCCAGAGCTATACCATGCTGGACAGAAGTAATGGTATAAAGGATAGTGGAAATTAAAACAAAATAAGAGACTAAATTAAAAAAGTTGTTAAAACCATAGAGCTTTATAGAGATTTTTTTGCAAAACAGGTAACGACACCCGCATGGGGGCTAAAGTACCAGGATAATAAAATAACCTAAGTTGGCTATAATGGTATTCAGAATAGAATTGTTTTATTCGCAAAATAAGGTCACGGCGCAACCGGGGAGACCGGAAACCGAGACAAGTAGCTAGCCAGTGACGTTTTTGGGTACCGAAAGGTACATATAAGCCTATAAGCTATATGTGATCTCCTCAGTGAGAGAAACGACACGACGGCCGATCTGGCATAAGTGAACAAGCGTCGACGTTACGTCCTTCTACTGCCAACCACTTTTAATCCCTTATTCATAGAGTGCCAGCCTTCATAAGGAAAATCTTGTAGAAATTCTTAACGAAATTCATGCACCTAACTATAATATCAAGGTAAGCAAGGAAAATCCGATACGAATCTTTGAATTTGATTTATCAAATCTCATCTATAACTGAAGACTCATTTATTAAATGTCAAATTCGTTGCACGTTCAGTATGCATAACATATGGGAGATAGGCATATGGGAGATAGACTGGTTTGGATAGACCATACTAAAAGTTACGATCAGGGTCTTATTCCACATTTGAATCGGTTCACCAAGTAGTTGCAAAACAGCTAGGAGACAGTATGCCCAATTGTCGCTTGTATTTATTGCTCTGTATGTAAGTTGATTGCTGTTAAAGTGGGCAATACTGTTCCCTGCAAAAATCAACAGAATATATTTTATTGTAAATTACATTTAAAAATGTTGAGCTGTTTCGGCTACGCATATACCTAATGCATTATGTGTTATTTTACACTTAACAGAGATTAACAGACAAATAAATTTGCACAAATAACAGAGAGATAAGGATAAGAATTTAAATTCATAAATTAAATTAACGAATTTGAATTTATTTAATTAATTTGTTTAATTAATTTATTTAATTAACTTTATTTAATTATTGAGTCAATTAGTTTTAATTAAATTCAAAATTAGCTTGGTGGACACCCTATTAGTTCTGGTGGGTGGTGTGGTATCGATAGGGCTTTAGGCCCTTTTCTTATGTTTATATCTTTTTTTGTTTCCCTTAAAAATATTATATCTCACACTTTTACAAAAAAACTTATTTTTTGTTGCATTATTTTTAAGAGATTTAATATTAATTAAAGAGAAAAAATGGCCATTCCCGTTTATTCCAGTTCGGAGGATGAGCAATCCAGTGGCTCGCCGGAGTGGTTCCGCGCTGCGCCGCGCGGGCGCGTTCAATTGGCCCGGAGAAAAAGGCCGCGCAGTCGTGGCTGGCGCGCCTGTTCCACGCGGCAATCGTCCGCGATCCCCGGTCCCTGATGGCGCTCCAACCCGGCCCAATGAATCCTGGCCCAGTCGGCCCTATGGGCCCCATAGTATGGGGTGCGCCGAGCCGGTCGGCCTGGTATATTCGCGGCCCGGTTGAGTCGTGGTTGCGGTCGACGTCTGGTCGATCGGTCGCCTTCGCCGTCGTCGCCGCCTTCCCGCTTTGATGAGCGGTCAGTCATTATGTATAGTGGTCGCTTTCCGGGCGCCCACCCTCGTTGTCCTTCGCTGGATATCGTGATCATCCCTGATGAATATGACGTCGACGAATCGGCGGTTTAAAGACAAAGAAAAAAAATTCTGTTTTTTTCCTGTTTTTTTTAACAATAAAAACACTTTGTTGACGAATTTTGTATTTTGACAAAAATCTAGTCTCACTCAAGAGGTGTCAGTGCCTCTCAGCAGTAAAGAAGCACTGACATGAAACCCAACACAGCCACGTTGCCATTCCTCACCAATAGAATTTAAACAGGGGTACAGTGCCGCATCTTTAATTTCTTAAAATTACATTTATTTCATACCTAGTTCCTACGAACCAAATATAGTCCTTACTCCCATTGAGGGCGCTTTTTGACGTCTGGAAAACCTTTTAAACAAAATGATCATTTTAGGGCGATTCACCAAATAAGGGACAGTATTTTTGAAAATAAAAAAAAAAGAAATCTCTAAAATGAGTGAGGACTGTTTCAACTATAATGTTACGAATTTTTTTATTTTTTTTCGGAAATTAATTATTCAATCACAAAGTGCAGAATAATAATTGTAATCTGTTAGCATCGGACACTGATAGTTTATTTCAATCTTCCAAGATCATTGTTTGTCTTCCTAGTGACATTTTCCCGGGACGTCGTGCACTGGCATATTTTCATGTTGAATATAAGCATCCCTATTGGGCGTGGCGACTGTATTGGTAACCGAGTCGAGGATATTTTCATCGCATTTTGAAATATAATTTAATTTCAAAAATTGGAACCTAAATTATAAGTAACGACGCAAATAAATTCATAAGATAAATGAATCTTATGTGGAATGACTCCAGGGGATAAATTACACGAATTTATAATTTCCGTAAAACAGTTTTTGAATCTTTTGATGTCTGTTTTTGGACCGTAAACTGTAAGACGAAAATTGGGAGAAAAAGTAATTACGAAAAAGAAAAAAGGCAAAAACATGAATCAATGCAAATTATTAGAACGACTGCCAGATATGAACGTTTCATAACCTAACAAAATTTCAAATTATAACCCGTGTTTGACCAGGTGGTTAAAATTTGAACCGGAACCATTCCGCGCTCGGTCATCACCGAGAACAATGTTTAAGTTTTTTTTTGAAAAATAAATAGTTGACGGGTATACCCCTCATTTTTTAAGCATTGTTAGAGGAGGTGGCGATTATGACACCTAAAATGTTACTCAGCCCCTCTTTGACCACTAGTCGGGTCAAATTACAATTTTTTGATATCATCATTTGTAGGGGGTGGACCATGTGCACAAAATAAGAGTCACTGGTTTTTATATAACCACTCTAGGGTGTCAAATTACGAATTTGACCCTCTTTTTGGGAAGTTTCTATCAAACCTGAAATTTGACCTGAAATTTGACCCTCTTTTTGGGCAGTTTCTATCAAACTGGGGTCAAATTAAAACCTAGTTGAAATANAACAATGTCATCAAAAATATTTCCATGAGATGCCGGAAGCGGTGTTTTATTGATCCAGAGAGAAAATAATTCAATAGTTTCAATATAACGTGCTAAAAAAGCGTTTTTCCCGAACGTTAAGTTTGTAAACAACATGACGGACCCCTCCTTAAGGTGTTACTGCAATAACGAAGTACAAACAAATTCACTTTTCTGAAATTTCTAGAAAAAAATTAACGCGCAAAATACATGTACATTGTACACAGTCTGTTCAAAAACAAAATGAAAAAAAATCTCATGTAATTTATCATAATATGCTATTATTAATAGCCTATTAAGCAATTACTTAATTTCTTTAACTCGCAGGGGGAAGTGTGTGCATATATGCACACGACTTGGTTTTTCGTCGATTTAAGGCATAAAGAGGCCCCGTAGGGCAGAATTTGTATAATACAGCAATTTGCTGACCCCCCTCAACTTTTCGAGAAAATTCCATTGGCGGTATTTTTTGCGTAGGTTGGATATTCCAAACAACTCTAGGGGCCCTGGTGGCCCAAATCAATTTCTTAACGGTCAGATCGGCGTAGTTTGACAAGCTCTAAAACTTGGCTTTACCAGTTTTACCAGAATTATTGTGAATTTTTAAGTGTGTGCATACGTGCACACAATTTTCACCTACGGGTTATCAAAAAGTCCTTCCCCCTGAGAGTTGATTTTACAAAAAAAAAAGTAGTCGACAAGGTTCAAAGTGAAAGGTTGTTGACGTTTTATTATAAAAGTCACGAAGCACTACACGTTTTCATTCAAAAAACTCTACCTTTTCGACAAATGATATCTTCTACTGTTTTCCCGAAATTCATTTGTTTTTTTGTGGTAAAGTAAGCGTCTGGCGTTGGGCCATCCATATAACAACCTTTATGAAAGTTCGACCTGAGGAACCAAGGTATTTGGAAAACCACATTTTTTTCAATTTCGCCACTAAGTCACGCTTTTTTCGTGGTTAAAGTATGAACACGTGATTTTAGACCGGAAAACAACACATATTGAGAAAAAAAGTTGGTTTCGACTAGTTTTAGAGTAAATCCGGGCCAGAGATTTTGAATCTGAACTTACTTTAACAGACCAGCCGATGATTGTCCAGTAAATATCTGTTTTTTTTTTTGGTATAAATCACTCAAAATTACCGGTATAGACTGGTTCTATACTAAATTGGGACCAAAGATTCCAAATCTTAACTTGCTTTCATAAACCAACCGATAATTGTCGGATAAATACCGGTTTTTTGACCGCTTATGGACTAATTCGGGGTCAATAATTCGGAAATCTTAAATTAGTTTTCTAAGTCGACTGATTATTGTCCAATTAATCTGTTTTTTTTTGTTATTTAAAAGTCATCATGCCTTGAGTTAAAAAACGAATAGTTTGACAAGTCTTAATCTGTCCATGATTTGAAGACCTTCAAATATGACTATCACCTACGCGCAGGAAAAAAACATAATAAAGAGACATATGTCGTTTATTATAACACCTCGGGAACTCCAATATAAGCAAGCTCTTTTAACTTAAATATAAATAAGTCAAAAATAGCATTTAAAGACGCCTTATGGGCCTTTTTATCGTCTTCATGATGGCAAACGGGGTCCTCCAGACCTTGTTGCTATATTTGCACACGTTTGAGTTTGCAGAGAAACAGAAACCACAAAGACCAGGGATTGAAATAAATAGAGAAAATGAGAAAAAACGCTAAAACGGGATGATTTGGGATCGAACGAGAAAAAAACGTTGCGTGGCGTGAGTGAGGTTTTTCTTAAATTGGAAATTTTTGACTTTTTTCGTAGGAATCTATGGTAAAATTAACAATCCTCATTTAAAATGGACTTACGGGAATATCTGGAAAAGTAAAGCGCCCAGTAAGGGTAGTTTTTTCAAACAAATTCGCGTACATAGAGGATCCACTAGTGTGATGTCCTTTGTGATTTTGGTGATTGATACGATTCCTGCTAAAGAGAAGAAGATCAACGGACAGAATTATATCAAGCAACGCAAGCCACCAACACTACTCGGCAATCGACTCTTATGGAGAATATCGACGCTTTGGATTACTAACTACCAGAGAATCCTACAATGATGTTGGTTTGAAGTACAGTCCCTACCTAGTTAACGGGTATCTTGAAATCTGAAAATCGTACCCGTTAACTAGGAGGTACCCGTTAACTAGTTAGGCTGGGGACCTTCCACCAAAAAATCCATAAAATGAGTGATTTTTGTTTTTTTGATATTTTAATGATGTTTTCTGATTATAAATATCGGGTACGAATTAGGGAATTTTCTTCAGCGGTCTAAGTTTACAAAATCCATTGAAATAAAAGTTGATAAAGTAGTGTACCCGTTAACTAGGTAGGTTGGTGTCATAGGGTTAGTCAAATATGTGTTCAAAGTCTTCAAATCGTCTAAAAACGCTATTGATCTTATAGACTTGGATTTACTGATTACAAAAATACATTACACCACACTGAAATTTTAACTCCTAGCACCTAAAAAGGACGAAAAACTAGCATTTTTAAACATTTTTTCGTGAAAATATTTGTACCCGTTAACTAGGTAGGAAAACAATCCTGAAAAACGTACCCGTTAACTAGGTAATACCCGTTAAGTAGGTACCCGTTAACTAGGTAGGGACTGTATCTGAATGAAAAGCCGATTTTAATTCACCGTTACTTTTCACGTCACGGAAATCTCCAAGAAGTCGATTCGGAACTACACGAATCATTATGGCCTGATATAACGAACGTAGTATAGTCATGAGCTCCACCATGGACCATTTGGTGGAGCATCATGACTAGCACCAAAAAAACCACCTTTCTCCACCTTATGGTAAACTAAAAAAAACGAACATTTGCTCACATAAGCATAATATCGTCCAAGCAAGCAACTCAGGATTTGATCTAAAAATTTTCAAACTTTTTTTAAGAAAATCGGATAATAAAAGAATCAGGTTGAGAATCAGATTGAGAAAATAAGAGAATACAGTCCGTATTGGAAACACCGTCTGAATTGAGTACGTCTGTATTGAGTGGATCCTTTTTGGGACGATAAAAGAACCAATCATCCCTAATAGGAGTAAGTACTGTATTCATTTTATAATTTAATTGAGTTAGGAAGGTTTGAAAAAAAGCGAGAATTTTCGATTTTTTACCACAATTCACGATGGTGGTGACAGATCATCATCGACAAAAAATGTACCCAAAATTGTTTAAATGATCATTTTATGATAATTCATCCCAATACAGATGGTATTTTCGAGATCCATAAACGTCCGTATTGGAAGTAAGGACTGTATAAGAGAAGCATTATTGTTATTGATTGAAAAAACTCGCAAAATTGTCCGAAAAAAAATCTACAAGATAACGGGTGACAGTAATATCCTTGCAAGAAGTGTATTAGACCAGGGCTCGGCAACAGCCAGCTGGCCTTCCCAGCTCGATAGCTGGCTGGGCAGTTCGACAGGCCAGCTCATGTTTTTTTTCGCACCCGAAAGGCCAGCACAGGACAGCTCGTTTTTATTTTTGAGCTCGAGAGGCCAGCACAGGGCAGCTCGTTTTAATTTTTGAGCTCGAGAGGCCAGCACAGGACAGCTCGTTTTCATTTTCGAGCTCGCGAGGACAGTTCAGCACAGCTCGTTTTTATTTTGAATTATGCCGAGCCCTGTATTAGACGATAGGATGGACAAGGTCAGGAAGTCCAAGGTCAGGAAGTTGACCGAAAAAAAAGACAAAAAATCAATACATCCATTATGGGATTGTCACTTCCGATTGACGATTCGACAAATTTAAGTGTCAATCACATGACGGATGTATTGATTTTTCGTCTTTTTTTTTCTGTCAACTTCCTGACCTTTGACTTCCTGACCTTGACCATCCTATCGTCTGACCTATCCTTTTTTTCGGATGCGTTTTGTCAAAAACCGATTTAGATGTTAAATTTTAGATGTTTTTTCGTGTACAGTCTCTGATGTCTTGAGTGTCGCTTTTGATTTTCCCAAAGCAGAGGCACTCAAAGCATCACCGGCACTCAAGACAGTGTCCCGGCACTCAAGGCAATGTGACATTTTTTCCTCAAAAACCCCATTTTTCATTTTAATCAGTGCGATGTTTTTCTCGAATTTTTTTTTGTTATTTACACATTTTAAAGCAAAAAATCTACAAAGCCAGTAAACTTTCATAACTTTTATCTTCCACCTTTTTTTTTGTTGTGGAACACACAATGATAAAATCGGCGTCGCCTGTTTTGTGAGAAGTTACTTAAGCAGGTTAAATATTTTCAAGTTAGCTACAGTCCTTACTTCCAATACGGACGTTTTGATTCTCGAAAATAGCGTCCGTATTGGAGTGAATTATCATAAAGGGTCCATTTTTCGACTGTTTTGGGGACACTTTTTCACAAAAAGCGTCCGTATTGGAAGGAAGCGTCCTTATTGAGTGCGTGATACCTTTTTTGCTTTTATTTTGTTAACTTACTTCAAGTGTTAACCCCCAAGCACTGTAGATTTGATACTGATTTGTGTATACTAATTTGTTTAATTAATTTATTTAATTAACTTTATTTAATTATTGGGTCAATTAGTTTTAATTGAATTAATAATTACCTCGGTAGACACCCTATTAGTTCTGGTGGGGTGGTGTGGTAACGATATGGCTTTAGGCCCTTTTCTTATGTTTATATCTTTTTTTTGTTTCCCTTAAAAATATTTTATCGCACACTTTTACAAAAAAACTTATTTTTTTGTTGCATTATTTTCAAGAGATTTAATATTAATTAAAGAGAAAATGGCCATTCCCGTTTATTCCAGTTCGGAGGAGGAGCAATCCAGTCGGTCTCCGGAGTGGTTTCGCGCTGCGCCGCGCGAGCGCGTTAAATTGGGCCGGAGCGAAAGGCCGCGCGGTCGTGAATGTTTCTATTAGTGGCTACCCGGTCTCCGCGACCGGGTTTCATAGGGAGACAAGGACACGGGGGTTAGGGCGATCTCTCATTTATTTTGAAAAATAAAAAAATAAAATAATTGGCGGACCCGTCTGCAACGGGTGCCTCCGCTCACTGATTCTAGCAGCCGAGGTAGGAGCCGACCCCCCAGTGCCCCAGGCGCCACCTCACTCGGCTGCTAGAAGGGGACACGTTCTACACAATATTAGAACGTGTCCCTATTCTCAAAATAGGTTCAGTGAACGCTCGCGTGGTCGGGCTCGCGCGCCTGTTCTACACGGTAATCGTCCGCGATCCCCGGTCCCTGATGCCGCTCCAACCCGGCCCAATGAATCCTGGCCCAGTCGGCCTTATGGGGTTCGCCGAGCAGGTTGGCCTGGTATATTCGCGGCCCGGTTGAGTCGCGGTCGCGGTCGACGTCTGGTCAATCGGTCACCTTCGCCGCCTTCGCCGCTGTCGCCGCCTTTACCGCCTTAGCCGCTTTCCCGCTTTGATGAGTGGTCGACCATTATGTATAGTGGTCGCTTTCCGGGCGCCCACTCTCGTTGTCCTTCGTTGGATATCGTGATTATCCCGGATGAATATGACGACGACGAATCGGCGGTTTAAAGACAAAGAAAAACAAATTTTTCTGTTTTTTTCCTGTTTTTTTTTAACAATAAAAACACTTTGTTGACGAATTTTGTATTTCATTAAATTACTATGTATGATGATTTTTGTGTTTCCTGCTTCGCGAGGCTGCCCTTTTAATCCCTCATTCATAGAGTGCCAGCCTTCACAAGGAAAGTCTTGTAGAAATTATTAACGAAATTCATGCACCTAACTATAATATCAAGGTAAGCAAGGAAGATCCGATACGAATCTTTGAATTTGATTTATCAAACTCATCTATAAGTGAAGACTCATTTATTAAATGTCAAATTCGTTGCACGTTCAGTATGCATAACATATGGCATATGGGAGATAGACTGGTTTAGGTGGACCATACTAAAAGTTACGGTCAGGGTCTTATTTCACATTTGAATCGGTTCACCAAGAAGTTGCAAAACAGCTAGGAGACAGTATGCCCAATGACCGTGAATCTGAATCTTTTCTAAAAATATTTTTTCAGCAAATTAATACTTACAATAATAGGTTTATGACTATGATTTCTATCAATTCTAAAAAACTATTGTACTGAAAATCAATTAAACTTATTGGTACGACCCGTTTACAATAAATCACCGTTAACAAAAAACACATCGAAATTTCGAGTATTTCTAAATAACAAAAGTACTTTCCAATAAAAAACCGAATAATCATTGGTAATTTTTTAAAACTTAGTTCATATTTGGAATTCCTGACCCCAAATTTGGCTAAAACCGGTAAAAACTGGTAATTTTAAGTATTTTATATCAAAAAAAAAAAACCAAATTCACCGGACAATGTTGGTTCGCCTTACAAAACTAAGTTAATATTCGGAATTCTTTAGCCTGAATAAGTCTGAAACCCGTAAAAACCGGTAATTTTGAGTGATTTATACCAAAAAAACGGTATTTACTGGACAATCATTGGTTGGTCTGTGAAAATAAGTTCAGATTCGGAATCTCTAGCCCCGATTAAGTCTAGAACTAGTCGAAGCCGGTAATTTAAATGAAGATTGACTAAAAAACCGGTAATTTGACAAACTTCCATTTTTCAAAATTCTGTTCCAGCCAAAATCTGCGCCTTAGTCGACTAAAATACGTGTTTATACTTTGACCACGAAAAAAATCCTCAGCTCCAACTTTCTTAATGGTTGTTATAGGGAGTTTTCTGCCGATTAAGCCATAATAAATGATGCAGGCTCTAGAGGGGGGTATGAAATTTTATTTCGAGCACTCATTTTTAAGTCAAGAATATTTTACAACCAAAGTCCGCTGAGACTTCATTCTTATTCACTTTTTTCAATTATTCACTAAAGCACACAAATGTTTGATATACGTCTAACAATTGTTCACCGGGCAGTTACTATAACTTTGAGAATATTTCCTTTGTTTCATTTGGAAAGCAGCGGAGAATATTTGAGACATTTGACTACCAATATATTATGCTTAAATCATATTTTCTTTAGTTTTTTAAGTTTTTTTCGGTAAAACGATTTGTTCAAAAAATGAGTTATTTGTATGATTTATACTCCAACTATTTTTACCCCTTAAAAGAACCCATTAATGGAAATATGGAGCGTCGAAATGAACCACTTGCGTCTACAGATGATCAACAGTCGATACAAGTAGATGACGAACGTAAGTGAAATAAACTGAAGCAACGATTCAAATCATAACTTGATTTGGCCAAAAATTTAAATCTGAACGACCAATAATGAAACTAAACATCATCTTCCTGTGTAATTTTGTTTGACAATTCGAATCGTTAACGTAACGTAAAGGTTTACCGTGACACAACTGAGAATTTCGAAAACATTTTTTTATTAAAATCAGGTCAATATGGGTACCAAATTGAAACCGGGGAAAAAGGTCGTTTTTGCCCATTTTGACCCCTAAGAGTTAATATTTGATATTCTTAATAGGAATATCCTAATAGGAATTTTTCGTAATGAAATATCCTAATAGGAATTAATCGTAATGAAATATCCTAATAGGAATACTATCGTAAGCTCTCCGACCACCCTTGGACACTTTTTAGTCGATTTGACCACGAAAACACAAATTCACAAACGGTTAACCGGGTGACGTAGGGAGTTCATTTTTTGCAGGCTAGTGCGCCGTTGATTTCTTAACAGTTTTGGAAAAAATATGAGAAAACAAATGCACGAGAAAACTATTACAGTCCCCACCCCAAATAGGTAACA
>SCLG01000129.1:359304-401327 GCA_004367875.1 Oikopleura albicans
GATCCAAAAGTTCGAGGTTTTTTTCGGGAGCTATTTGGTTGTTACCTAGTCGAGGCATATGGCCAAACTGAAACCTGTGGATGTATTACAGCGACTAGCTTTACGAATTATCAGAGGTTTGAAAAATTATTTTTAATTGCATGCGATTATAAGGTCTCTAATTCTCTTATACAACTGTTTCTACATGTGGGAATTTTTACACAAAGTTCTTTTGGTCTTTTTGACACTCAGGTCTAATGGTTTTTGATGAGCTGTTATGGACCATAAGCTATGGTCCATAGCTTATGATCCATATGGTATGGTCTTAGGGGAAAATACCTGTATGTCTTTTTGAAACAAAAAATCGTATATGTCTACTACAATTTATATTTATAATAGAGAAGATGGATGTGTAGGACCACCTCAACCTTGGAATGAAGTCAAACTGGTCTCCGTTCCCGAAATGAACTATGAAGCCAAAAACGGAAAGGGCGAAATTTGTTGTCGTGGTGACCACGTCATGAAAGGTTATTTCAAAGCGGATGATAAAACAGCGGAAACAATTGACGAAGATGGTTGGTTACATACAGGTGATATTGGCGAATGGCAACCCAATGGCACTCTAAAAGTTATCGACCGAAAGAAACATATTTACAAATTATCTCAGGTATGGAATACATCTTAAAAGCATTGGAAGGACAAATTTAATTAAATCTCTATGATTTTTTTTGTAAGATTGTTAAATCATACATTGAGGCTGTATATCCTGTAATTATTAACATAGACTATGGCCCACCCATAGAGTCATGAATTGGTCATTTTTCATAACATGATCTTGATTTTTAAAGGTCGAAAATCTAATTCTATGTGCAATTTTGACTATACAACATATTTGAAACATATTTTTGATATACCGTGTGAACGGGCGATGACTGCAAGGCTTTGAGCAATTTTCCTATGATTTGTAACGCTATTATGACGACACCGTTGCAGTCATCGTTCACAGGGTATGTTAAGCACCTTCCACTATATAAAAAACAGGTAAGCAAAATTCAAATGCCTAAAAATTCAAATAACTAAAATTTAATTTTGGCCATTTCAATCGTCGTTTGTGATTTTACAAAAAGGGGAGATTGACCATAACTTATGCCACACAACACTTAAAAACTAGCCGGGTACCAGTAATAGTGGGACTTTTCTGGCTAGTTTCTCTGCATATTTCTCCTCTATTTCGCCTACACGCTGCGCAGTTATCCGGCAGGTTTGTTTTGTGAAATTCGAAAGGTAATTGCGCAGCGGATGTAATTGTAGCATACTAAATGTTATGCAGACTTGCTCCTTATCTGCCTATAGATCGAAACCGCGACCACACTTGGTCGAACTATTTTTTAAAAATCTATTTCTCAATCTTATTTTATATCTTTATATTCTTATAGGGAGAATACGTGGCACCAGAAAGATGCGAAATCGTTTACACAAAACATCCCCTTATTCAACAAATGTTTATGTGGGGAAATTCATTAAAATCGTGCAACGTAGCAATCGTCGTGCCGGCCGAAGATGCCTCATTTGAGGAGCTATGCAAGCAAAAAACAACAATAGATATGGTTTTAGCTGCCGGGAATGAATTTGCCCGAAAGGACGGACTAAAAGGATTTGAACTTGCAAGAGCGATTCATTTGGAGCATGATCCATTTTCGGTAAGTAGCAGTGCTACTGTAGCACCTGAAATTTATATTTGAACTTCTTACTACAGTGGGTCCGAGTTGTCGAGTACCGCGCTTTTTTGAAATTACATATTATAATAAGCTTAACTCCCAAGGGTCCCAAGTGGCATATAATCCTTAGGGGTCCATTGGTGCAAATTTGCACCAAACGCCCTGGCGGCTATGTTAAGGTTTATATCCAAGAGAACGATGCGGTTTCTAGGGTAATTGACCACGACAAATTCGATNTTCAGCGCGTTCCCCAAGTTCAACGGCAACAATTATGGTGCCGAAAATGCCACCATTTTATGCGGTGAAATTTCTTCTAATGAAAAAAAAAAAATTGTGTAGTTGAATATTTCTGGTGGTTTCCATGAGCGTTTTTATACCTCGTTATTTTTGTAAACAATGCCTGTGACCGGTCCTTAATTTCTATGTTTTTTGTCAGGTTATTAAATCATAATTATTGACCATTAATTTTTGACTATTTCAATCGTCTTTTTTGATTTTACAAAAAAGGGAGATTTACCATAAGTTATGTGACATAACACTTAAAAAACTTGCCGGGTACCAGTAACAGCGGGAGTTTTTTGGCTAATTTCTCTGGATATTTCTAGCTATTTCGCCTACGCGCTGCGCAGTTATCCGGCAGGTTTTTTTCGTGAAATCCGAAAGATAATTGCGCATCGGATGTAATTGTAGCATAATATGGAGATTTGCTCCTAGTCTGTCTATAGATCGAAACCGCGACCACACTTTGTCGAACTATTTTTCCAAAATATATTTCTCAATCTTGTTTTATATGTTTATACTCTTATAGGGAGAATACGTGGCACCAGAAAGATGCGAAATCGTTTACACAAAACATCCTCTTATTCAACAAATGTTTATGTGGGGAAATTCATTAAAATCGTGCAACGTAGCAATCGTCGTGCCGGCCGAAGATGAACTGCGCAAAAAATTGAAAGCAGATGAAAATACCTCATTTGAGGAGCTATGCAAGCAAAAAACAACAATAGATATGGTTTTAGCTGCCGGGAATGAATTT
Source organism: Oikopleura albicans (assembly GCA_004367875.1). NCBI lineage: Eukaryota > Metazoa > Chordata > Appendicularia > Copelata > Oikopleuridae > Oikopleura > Oikopleura albicans. Next base: position 362,038 of record SCLG01000129.1, read on the forward strand.
GCCCGAAAAGACGGACTAAAAGGATTTGAACTTGCAAGAGCGATTCATTTGGAGCATGATCCATTTTCGGTAAGTAGCAGAGCTATTGTAGCACCTGAAATTTATATTTGAACTTTTTACTACAGTGGATCCTAGTTGTCGAGTACCGCACTTTTTTGAAATTACATATTATGATAAGCTTAAAAACTAAAAAGCGCGGTATTCAACTACTCGGACGCACAGTCTGTAAAAAACTCGTTGCAACGTCTAATTTGAAATTTTTTTCCCATATCGTTTGTCTGGAAAACTTTGCCATGTAACATGGCCCATGCTATTAAACTCGAAGTAAAGTATTAATTTTATTACGTATTTTAAGTAAAAAAAAATTATATTTTCTACAGTTTTTGGTTAATTATTTTGTTCTTGGGCTTATTTACGGAATCATGATTCCAAAACTACTACCTTAAACAAACTACAGTTAAATCGGCTTAAATTTGATATAAAATAATCAGAAAAATCCGTTACATTTATCGTGCATTACGATTTAAAGAAAAAATTGGAAAAATTTAGGGTCCAAATGTGCATGAATAATAGAAAGCTCAAAGTGCGTGACAGTTATTTCTCAAAATTTACCGAAGGAGAAACATTGTATTTGTTTGTCAACAAGGCATACGGGACCTCCTTAATAAGATTATCTGGGGGTGAGAGTCTGTACCCACCAGAGTGTAAATAATTAAAAATGACAAATAACTGTGATAAATCAACACTCGTCAATTTGCGAGAACAAACGATTTTATTATAACCCCTCTTTTCAAACACTCGTTTTATTCAAAGACAACAAAGGGAACGAAACAAAACAAAAAAAAGTAACAAATTGCTGTAAATACACAAAGAAAAAGTGATTCATCACATTTATTTTGACAAAATTATCATTCGTTTTATTTCAATCTTTTTTTGTGAACTCATCCATATCTTGTCCCGAAAAAGGTTCATTTTACCACAATCTGTCAAGTAAAAGTTATAAGATCAGTATGGCTATCGGAAACCGACAGTGATTGATTAATCTCGTACAGATTATGACTAAGTTACGATAGTTAAATTTTGAAGATGAAAATAGCAACTACTATATGAATGTGCCTTTGTATTATTTCGATGATATGAAGCCACATAATGGGAATTTCATGAATTTCATATACTCGCTATTTTCGTCCCCAAAATTTAATTATGTTTACTGGGTCGTAATCTCCACGAGATTAATAAATCACTGTCGGTTTCCGATAGCTATGCTGACCTTATAACTTTTGCTGATCTTATAACTTTGTGACTTGGTTTAATACGAAGTCAGCCATACAGTTTCTAATTTCGCCCTCCAAATCTAATAATGTTTACTGGGTCGTAATCTGTGCGAGAGTCATAAATCATTGTCGATAGCCATCATCTCAGACAACTAACCCCAAATCAGGTTTTAGGATGGGGCATAGGCGTTTCCCCATCGTTGAAAGGCCATTTAAAAAAAATTTCAGATAATCACATAAAAAAGTTATTTTTCAATTAAAAAAAATTTACTCTGCCAGAATTCACTTCAAAATACCTTTGATTTTATCTTTTTTTATATAAAATGGGACTTTTTTTATAACAAGGGACACTTGTTTTTGAAAAATTTGTATAATAAACAGAAAATTTTATCTAAAAATTGTAATTTTTATCTAAAAAGTCAAGGTTGATCGAGACAAATCTTGTTTCTTTAACTACTAGCCGACGGTTGACTTTTTTTTATTCGAAATCATTTCCTAAAAAAAAGTAATTCTTGTAAAAATAAAATTTAATTTAAATAACTGACATTTGCTCGTACTTAAAGGTCTAGTAATGTTTTGCATGAGTCGAATCTTGAATGGCATTACTTCGTCCACTTCAAACAAACCTTTCAAGCATTATATTTTTACGCTCTAATCCGCCAAAAAACCGATCACTCTAACAAAATGTTGAGTCAATTGAACCTTCCCGCAAATTATTCAAATTCTAGATTTGTGAATTTATAATCCCCTAAGGATGTGTGATAGTTTCAAAATGTGCACCTCGATTCCGCCACTTTTTTTTTGATCTGGCGATTATCCACTCGGCTCAAGGACCTCTCTACAACTTAAATGTTCCGGCGGCTGTAGAACCTAGTAGTAGTTCGAACAGTTTGTATCGGATCAATTATGGGCAAAATATTCTGTATTTATTTATCAAGAAAAAGTGTTTTATTTAGCATTGCTAAGAGATTCATACGCTTCAAATATGCTATAAATTGGTGATTATGTTAAGTACCGTGCGAGTTTCATGAAAGTCGGCTGCGCGTTTCTAGAATAGACAAAAAAAAGTTTCATTTATAATGGCGTACTGAGAAAGTGGGAGCAAATGTAAAGGCAAATTGTTCAGTTCTAGAAAGGTGCAGCCGATTTTCATGAAACTCACATGGTAGTTATATAAATAATTACAATTAATATATAAATTTTTAGATGAATAAACTTCTTGTTTATAAAATTATATCTACTTTATAAACTTATGTCATATAAGTTATAGTTATTATAATTTTATAAACTAGAAGTTTATTCATATAAAACTTTATATTTTAATCATAATTATGTATACCGTACAGTATACGGTATTGTGTTTCTATAACAAAATAAAGTACAAAAAATTGAAACATATGTACTGATGATACCCTATCCCAGTATGAAAAAAACATGCATAATTCCTATTATTCCAAATTATTATCAAAAACATGTCCCATTGAAACTTTGCATTTCTTTTTGTTTTTAAATATAATTTGTATGTACTTAATTCAAAAATATATTTACGAGTATTTTGTGCAAAAAGCGCAATTTCATAATTAATTGTTTGATAATAAAGCCAGATGTGCGGTTATGTTAACACAAAAAATTGCGCTCGCAAAAATCTGTTAACATAGGCGTTTACGTTAAACTCAAGTTTACAGTGTAGACGTTATTTAAAAAAACGAAGTAAAAATTTGTTAATACACTTGACCGGGTATGTGAACTAAAAGAAAAAAAGTTAAAAAAAAATTGGATGACTCGACATATGTCAAAATATGCCACGTTTAAAAAAAATCCATGATCAAATGTGTGTTTTAGAAAAACGGGATTCATTAATGTACAAATATTCGTTATGTCTACGTACGTGTTTATTGTATTACCTTTATGAATGTATACATTATCACTGATAATGTATACATTCATGAACGTTACATTAATCCATGGAAAATTCCGAATTATTGGTAAATTACTTATAATATTGCGCAATAAAAACCGCTTCCAAACTGTAAACCTTTTTTTTCTGTTGAAGTATCATATTTTTTTATAGATTGAGAACGATCTACTGACACCAACCCAAAAAGCCAAACGACCGCAAATCCAGAAAAAGTATCAAGTTATCTTGACAGAACTCTACGCTGCAATGGAAAGCGCCTAAAAAAGTAAAGCAAAAACGAAATGCAAAAAAAAAAACGTGAAGAGTGGGGGTAGAGTGTGTGTTAATGAAAAAAAAAACGTCGAAAAAAAAACTGCATTCCATTTACGAAATTCGCACCTGCATACATACCGTTGCTGCCTAATTAATTAGTGATATACATTATATTGTTCCAAAACGTCCGTTTTTTAATAAATTATCATCCCTAAAAAAAAATTGTGTGTTTGACTCTTTTGCTTCCCGTTTGGCATCCCGCTCCCATTATTTATTGTCCGAGGACACGCATGGCTAACCCCCAACAGCAAGCAAAAAGAAAAAAAAAGGAAAAAACACAAAAAAAAACGCAGGCAAGAAACAAAAAAAAAAACTGGGTAAATTTAAATGATTCATCAGATAACGTGATGATCCTAACCGACAATGGGTCAAGGAAAAGCGCCCGCGCGCTGATTGGCTCCAACTGGCGCATTGCTCATTGGGAGCGCGACGCCTATTGGTCGAGGCGACTTCCTTATATGGCAAGCATCGGTGGAGTGGTGCGTGCTTACGTGAAGTAGTCGACTCACTCGTATTTCGGAGTCTTAGAGAGAACACATCGATTTAAAACCAAAAAAAATATAAATTTATAGCCATGGATGATGAAGTAGCTGCCCTAGTTGTTGATAATGGATCCGGTAAGTACACCAGAGAATGACCAAAAACTAAAATTATTTCAAAAAAAAACAGTAAAAAAAATGTGTCGAAATTCGAGTATTTTTTTCTGGAATTAAACATAAAAAAATGCATTTTTCAAATTCTATGGTGCAGATTGATGCAGTCGTTAATCCCATTAGGGACGTTTTGCGAGAAGTGTCCAAAAAATAACTAATTCAGCCCGTACTTTTTTTTGCGTGCTAATGGGAGTAAGGACTGTAGTTCTCCTTCACAGTTTCGCCCAGAATTTACTTAACCAGATTGTAACGACCGTTATAACAACAAAACCCGGCAATATAAATAAAACAAAGACAAAAAAATGCCTAGCCCAGTGGGTTAAACCCACATGAACTAGCGCAAAATTCAGTTTGCGGATTTTGTTGGGGGTCGATTTGTATTTGAATGGAATACGGAAATTTACGCTGGAATGTAAGTGCCCATTACCGGTGTGGGACTGTGCTCATTTCCCGCTTGAAATTTATGCCACATTTTATATGAAATTTGAAAATCGTGAAAATTTTAATGATTTTTTTACGTATTTTTTTTTTGATTGTCGATTTTTTATGTACTTTTTAACGATTTTTCTTTAGGTATGTGCAAAGCTGGCTTTGCCGGTGATGACGCACCCCGAGCAGTCTTCCCATCTATTGTCGGTCGACCAAGACATCAAGTAAGTTAGCATTTGTTTATTGGATTTGTGCAAAAAAAATCATTTCTGGCTTTTCTAGAAATAAAAAACAGCGAAAAGTGCAGAAAATGCAAAAAACAAAAAAAAATGTGCTCGGCGGAATCGAGCCGACCTCGAATCGCGATCACATTAGTTGTGCACGGCAAATGCTCATTGGCCGAGACACAGGCCATAATTGTTTTACAGAGTGAGAGCTTGTTCTGACACTTTTTTTTTTGTTTTCGAACAATAAAACATTTCGACTAATTTTATCAAGTGATATAGTTAACATGACTCTGCTTTTATCCTTTCATTGTCCTAAGACGTCATTTAACACATTAAAAAAAGTCTTTAGGGATAATTTGGGACCGGAAAAGGGCATATTTTTTGCTGGGAATCTTTTTATGAATTATAAGTAAGCAAAATAGAAATTTCCTATGCACTGCATAGTATGAAGACTTTGGCGGTTTGATGGCGCAATGTTGAATTTCGAGTGTCAAATGCACCAATTACCCCAAATTTCAATAAATAAGGAGAATTTGTCATGAAAATGGGGCTTTTGAAGAATCTGAAAAAAAAGTGATGACGCTGTACAAAAAAAATGGTGATCAATTTTAAAAAATGCACTTTTTTCTTCAAATTCTCCTTACGCCAATAAATTAAACACATTTAAATAGGCAATTAATTTAACAGATTACATGAACGTTTTTAAGGGTGACCAGGGCCTACCCAGTTAAATGAACGCTTGTTGACCACTTTCCCATTTATCAAGCAACATTTACCTTATACCCATAATGGGGGCATTCTATCTGTTCCAATCAAATAACTAATTCCCGCTCTTTTAGGGTGTCATGGTCGGTATGGGTCAAAAGGACTCGTACGTCGGTGATGAAGCCCAATCCAAGCGAGGTATCTTAACCCTCAAATACCCAATCGAGCACGGTATCGTGACAAACTGGGACGACATGGAAAAGATCTGGCATCATACTTTCTACAATGAATTGCGAGTCGCCCCCGAAGAGCATCCCGTCCTGCTCACCGAGGCGCCCCTTAACCCAAAGGCCAACCGCGAAAAGATGACGCAAATCATGTTCGAGACTTTCAACACCCCGGCCATGTACGTCGCCATCCAGGCCGTCCTGTCCCTGTACGCCTCCGGTCGTACTACCGGTATCGTTTTGGATTCCGGTGATGGTGTCTCCCATACCGTCCCAATTTACGAGGGTTATGCCCTGCCCCATGCCATCCTCCGTCTCGATTTGGCCGGCCGTGATTTGACGGATTACTTGATGAAAATCCTCACCGAGCGTGGTTATTCCTTTACCACCACTGCCGAGCGTGAAATCGTCCGTGACATTAAGGAAAAGCTCTGCTATGTTGCGCTTGATTTCGAGCAGGAAATGGCCACCGCCGCCTCCTCCTCCTCCCTAGAGAAGTCCTATGAATTGCCCGACGGTCAAGTCATCACCATCGGTAACGAGCGATTCCGATGCCCAGAGGCCCTTTTCCAACCATCCTTCTTGGGTATGGAATCCGCCGGAATCCACGAGACCACATACAACTCCATCATGAAGTGTGATGTTGATATCCGTAAAGATCTTTATGCAAACACTGTCTTATCTGGCGGCACCACTATGTATCCAGGTACGACACCCCTTATAATTATCACTTTCCGCATTATGCTAGTCTGAACAAGTTTTTATGTTTTTTTTCGGCTGAATAACATTCAGCTTCGCAAATAAGTAAATTCGCAGTGTCTGTAGATTATACAAAAAAAAACGAATAGATGGCACCATTTGAATTATATGGTACAAGCTGAATAACGTCTTATATGAATACAGTTGTATGAAGAAAGGGGAATTGTGTGGAATAGGTTTATTGGTTTCATTTTTGATGTTATTGATCGAAAAAAAATGATAAATTCCCTTTTAAAAAAAAAGCCTAACCAGTTATCTTAACAAAGTTCTAACACTTTTCAAGCAGTTTTGGTGTTAAGATAACTGGTTAGGGTTTTTTTTTTTAAGGGAATTCATCATTTTTTTCGATCAATAACATCAAAAATGAAACCAATAAAACCTATCCCACACAATTCCCCTTTATTCATACTAGGACCTATAAGTCCTTGCGCTCTCTGAAACCATTTTAACTCAAAAACTCAATATAATTTGTTCAGGTATTGCTGACCGCATGCAAAAGGAAATCACGGCCTTGGCCCCATCAACCATGAAAATCAAGATTATTGCCCCACCAGAGCGAAAATACTCTGTCTGGATTGGTGGCTCCATTTTGGCCTCCCTCTCGACCTTCCAGCAAATGTGGATCTCGAAGCAAGAATACGACGAGTCTGGACCATCAATCGTCCACAGAAAATGCTTCTAATTTATAAATTTCGAACGAGTAATATTATTTTTTTTTGTTTGTCAATTTGATTTACAGTTTCCCCGTGTCCAAGCAAGGCCCTTTCGTATATTTTTTTTGTATTTGTTTTGATGATTACTTTGTGCAATAAGTTAACCTCTGAGGGCCTACTTTTTTGTCACCCGGCGGGTGGGGAGGTCACTTGTTGATGGTCACTTTTTGAAAGTACCGACTTGGCCTTAATTGGGCGCGCAACTGTATTAGAAAAAAAGAACAACACTTCTAAATGAGATTTGTACGAATGAATTTGCTTTTATTTGTATTATACTTTTTTTCGTAATTTATTTCGAAATTACGAATGGAAACAATTATTATAAAAAAAATGTGCACATTTACTTGTTCCTCTTTTTACTAGTTTTTTTTTTGGAGTCTAGTGCAAATACCAGTTAATCCTTACTATCATTCCCTTTTGGCCTACCAAGTTCATTTGTACTCATTACATAAGCGGATATATATGAAAAAATTTTACTTCAATGTTAGGAATATTTTTGGTATGTCGTATTTTAGGGCATTATGCTTTCAAATAAATATAAAACAAATGTAATAGTGTTTTGTTATTTTTTGTACAGGTTAAATCATGTTCCGTAAACACAAACCGTAGCAGTGGCAGCGCATTTATTGATTACATCTGTTACTTGTAAATGGGTGTTAATATATTTTTAGCAGTGTTAGCGATTTTATGCATTCAAGTTTAACTCCTGTGGGGCAAGATTTACTTAACGCCACATTTTTTTACATGACCTCAAAATGACTGTATGTGGTGAATACATTCTTAGCCAATGTTGATAGCTGAATACAACCACGCGATGTTGCTAAGTATTAAATCAGTACGGTTAAATTTGAGAACTGGATTGAGTATTGTTCGAACAGGGCATAACACGCGAGTCCCGTAGGGGTTATGCCATGTTCGTACAATACCGAATCCAGTTCTCAACTTTTAGCATACGTAGGCTGGACCAGGGTTGTCAAAAATGCGTAGGCTGGACTGATACTTGGCGTCATCTCGTGTCAGCTATTAGGGTTCGCGAATTTATTTACTCATACAATGATTTCGGGAAATTCAGCCGTTATTTTCGAAAATAAAATGCGTCCCTAATTGGAGTATATGTGCCACATAATTTAACAGTGAGTTTTTTTCATCACTGACTACAAACACCGCATATCTACAAGAGCAGGGATACCATTTGTCATGATAAGCTCATTTAACTCCCAGGGGAATGCTTTCATGTTGCTTAGCATGTTTTAAGAAAATGCAAGGAAAACATTTTTTTTTCTATTTACTTTACAAATGCCATACTTTGTGTGAGCTGGGCGCAAGAAAAATTGTTAAAACAATGTCAACGACAAATTTTAACAAAGTCTTTTCGCCATAATTTTAATCGTTGGGTAACTTAATTTTAATGTAATCAAACAGCTTGAATGGTATTTTTCAAGCATTTTTTTAACGATTGAAAGGTTTTGGTTCAATTCTTGACACAGAAAGTGAACCGATTATGAATTACTGTTAATTTATGTTTATTATCACTGATATATAATCGCCCCAAAATGATCCCTTTTACGCAATCCCCCACCCCCATTACGGCGGTTTTGTGATTCTCGATGACCAATTGTCCTGTTAGAAATTCTATTATACGCAATTTTTTTGCGCACTCATCACGATTTCCTTTAACCCAAGATAACCCTATCATATATATTGTTATCTTGGATTAAAATAAATCGTAATGAGTGCGCAAGAAAATTGTGTATTCGAATTTAGCATTTTGGTATGAATCATGAAATTATAGAAATGCCCCATAATGTAATTTACAGTCCGGACGTTTTTGATTGTCGACAATATAATACAGTCCTTACTTCCAATAGGGACGATTTTGATTCTCAAAAATAGCGTCCTTATTGGGATCAATTGTCAAAAAGTGTCCATTTTCGACTGTTTTGGGGATATTTTTTCCCAAAAAGCGTCCGTATTGGAAGTAATCGTCCGTATTGAGTAAGAACTATATTAAGTGCAGTCACTGTATGATATAAGAATACGGCACTTGTCCTATCTGGTTCACTTTGGCGTACATTTTTTATTCCGAATTTCTTGTATGATAAAGGTTTAATCTTAGACATGTTACATGTATGTGGCATGTTTATTATACACGTATGCTACATGTGACATGTAACATGTCTAACATTTAACCTTTATCATGCACGAAACAACAAATCGAAAAACTTATCAGTCTGAGACCTTTTTAAAGATAAACTTGAAGTTGGATTTGAAATGATAAAAAAAAATGTAGGACAAAATAATGTATAAAATAATATGTCGAACTGAAAATAATTTATAAACCTCAGAACATGTGTCTGATCCAAAACTCCAACTAGCATGACCGCCATTTTAATTCAAATCAGGTTGAATTCAATTTGTGCATTAATAAGGTGGAGCTTGTCATCGGTATACCTTTAAAAANTTTTTAACGATTGAAAGGTTTTGGTTCAATTCTTGACACAGAAAGTGAATTACTGTAAATTTATGTTTATTATCACTGATATATAATCGCCCCAAAGTGGTCCCTTTTACGCAATCCCCCACCCCCATTACGGCGGTTTTGTGATTCTCGATGACCAATTGTCCTGTTAGAAATTCTATTATACGCAATTTTTTTGCGCACTCATCACGATTTCCTTTAATCCAAGATAACCATATCATATATATTGTTATCTTGGATTAAAAGAAATCGTAATGAGTGCGCAAGAAATTTGTGTATTCAAATTTAACATTTTGGTATGAATCATGAAATTATAGAAATGCCCCATAATAAGCAGTTACAGACCGCCGTAACTGAATTACATGCCACTAACAACACTGTTGATTTAATATAGCGTGGTTGATAACTTTTTTACAAGTCATCCAGATTCTCAATGAAGGCATGTAATGTAATTTATAGTCCGGACCTTTTTGATTCTCGACAATATAATACAGTCCTTACTGCCAATAGGGACGATTTTGATTCTCAAAAATAGCGTCCTTATTGGGATCAATTGTCAAAAAGTGTCCATTTTCGACTGTTTTGGGGATATTTTTCCCAAAAAGCGTCCGTATTGAGTAAGAACTGTATTAAATACAGTCACTGTATGATATAAGAATAGGGCATTTGTCCTATCTGGTTCACTTTGACGTACATTTTTTTATTCCGAATTTGATATTTAAAGGGATTTCAGGCATATTTTTTGTTATTTCTTGTATGATAAAGGTTTAATCTTAGACATGTTACATGTATGTGGCATGTTTATTATACACGTATGCTACATGTGACATGTAACATGTCTAACATTTAACTTTTATCATGCACGAAACCACAAATCGAAAAACTTATCAGTCTGAGACCTTTTTAAAGATAAACTTGAAATTGGATTTGAAATGATAAAAAAAAATGTAGGACAAAATAATGTATGTCGAACTGAAAATAATTTATAAACCTCAGAACATGTGTCTGATCCAAAACTCCAACTAGCATGACCGCCATTTTAATTCAAATCAGGTTGAATTCAATTTGTGCATTAATAAGGTGGAGCTTGTCATCGGTATACCTTTAAAAAATAATCAGCATATTCTACAAATGTAATTTGAATTTGATTTAACTTGATAATAGATTTTTGTATCTTATTTTATTAGCAATACACTATTTTTTACTCATTTGTCAAGTTGAAATAAGTTACATGTATTAAATTGTACGAGGTGACGATTTTTGAAAGTAAAAATCTGTATGATTTTTTCCTGGGTTTTCTCTTTATTTTGCCAGCTAGTTAACTGATAAATATGCTGACAAATATATTGGTTTATAAGGTCGAGGACCTTAAATACCATATTTGTCAACACACAAAATTACAGAATGGCCAAAATCTAACTCACAAGTCCCTTCGACTAAGGGCCTTAGACTAAGGCCCTTGGTATGAGATAGCTCTGAATAATTTCCTTATTTCGTTGACTAGTTGTAAGGTCGACTGAAAAATGTTATTTATGACTTACAATATGATTTACGTGTTAGCATACTTTAATCTTAGTTTCACGTACAAATTTATACTCACGTTAGAGATTGAGAGTTGTACTGAATTTTGTTTTTTGGTAATGTTAAACCCCAGAGGAAAACTGCGTTTTTTTCGAAATCTATCTCAATAAAATTTGACAAAACGTTCACTGGATAAAGGTAAGGATGGCCCATAATTTATGGGCGCTAATTCCATTACCGCCGTTTATCTCATTACGGCCGCTTTTTCGAGAATCGAAAACGGCCGTAATGGGAATAAGGATTGTAAGTATGTTATGTTGTAAAATAATTATTTAAAATAATAATAATAATAATTAGTACAGTCCTTACTTCCAATACGGATGTTGTTGATTCTCGACAAATAGCGTCCATATTGGAGTGAATTGTCATAAAGTCCATTTGTCCCCAACTTTTTTGGAGACATTTTTTCACAAAAAGCGTCCGTATTGAAAGAAAACGTATTGAGTGGATCCGTTCTGAAATCAATGATTGTAGCTTTAATTGTTCGAAGCTACGCCAAATATTACCCGATAATACCCACACCTGCGTACCTCTTGAAAACTACTGGATCGATTTTAACGATTCAAGAGTTGATGAATATTTGTTCGCCCCAGTAGTTTTCGAGATGTATTTGCCGTATACAATGTATGAAAAACCTTCACTGTTTTTACTTACTTTATGCTTATTTCTCCTTTTATTTTATTAAACCTTCATATGAGACTTAATATGACTTATTTACAAAAATTTAATTTCACGACCTATTTATTTTTTGACAGTCGTATTGAAATGGCTTATTCCGATTTTTACACAACATAATTTGGCACATCTAGTGAACAAAATTCATGTCCCAATACACACATCTCTATAAATAATTCACTTCGGCCAAAAATATCAAGAAAAAACGGCCCTTGTGGAATTGTGGACCCCAAAATACGGCCGTACAAAAAACGGCCGTAATGGGATAGTCACTTTTTGACGGAAAACATAATGGGCTGTAATGCGATAAACGGCCGTATTGGCCCAAATTGGGCCGCCCAATACTCTTGGGAGCGCCCGTAATGGGAGTAAGGACGGTACAAAAAAATACATAGAACAAGGAGTTTTTTTATTATTAATTTCATAATTATTAAATTCTTCTTTATCCCAGGACTGTTTTTCCATTTTTCACTTGTCTTACCTATGCAGCATAGGCTATGCTGTTCGTTGATTGGTTTACCTCTTCATCTCACTTCCACCATTCAACCTACGCTGCGCCGCTCCTATACTGTTAATTTTGTCACAATGTGTGACTCACACAATAGAAAATAATCAAAGTTGTGACGTTCGTGTCTTCAATACTGTGTCATTTTTTTGTAGACTGGAGTGTAATACAGTCCTTCACCATTTATCGGACGCTATTTTCGAGAACCGAAAACGTCCGATAAATGGTTAAGGACTGTATAATTCTATTATTATAAGATTCTTATAGTACTTATATACATACATAAAAAGTACTTATATACATAAAAATCAAATAATTTGGTGAAACAAATTACTGCGTAATTATCTTAATTTCATTATTTGATAAATGATTTCAAATAACATATAAGCTATATTTTAGTTCTGTGTAGTATAGGTCATATATTTTATAACCTATAACTTATAGTTTATAGTCTTAACATATATAACGGAGCTCTATAATATAAACCACAATTTACATTTCGATCGTCATTCAACTGTATGAATTTCATACTATGAAGTTAATATATTTTTCACTTTATCGTTTTTTGGCCGGATTTTACCCAAATTATACTCGCCACCAATGGGACTTTGAAAAGGGATTGAGATAATACTCATTTCAGAGACGTATATATACGTATATATGTACAGCCCTTACGCCGCTATGTCACAAAAAACGATTCGAAAAAATAGAGATGACGGCTTTAAAAAATAACAGCGCAGTGTGAATTCGGTCAAAAAGAACTGTTTTGGCCGAAATGTAGAGCGTTAAAAAGTGCTAATTTCCTCCAAAGCTTCCAGAAATGTCTGTAGCGGGATATAGAATTTGTTTTATTGCAGTCATTATAAATTATAATAATATAATTTATAGCCTACCTGTATTTGATTAGACCAACAGCTTATCTCTTGTCTAGAATATTTTACAAAAACCATACATGCGGTGTTTAACAATAAAAAGACCGAAGTAACACATTACATGGTACCTAATATGATTGGAAAAGAAAGGAATATTTTACCAAATGTTATAAACATAAATAAAGTTAAATCTAAAAAAAAACAAAAAAAAATCCATGTATAGTGCTAAACAAGCAGATTTTTTTTTACTACAAAATTAGTAAGAATAATACATTTGTGGCCACGGTAAACCAGTCTTAGTCTTACTGGTTTAGTCTCATGAAAATCGGCTGCGCGTTTCTAGTATACAGTGTCGGCATATTTTGAAATGATATTGGCCAATAGGAGCACCCCATTGCAAGAAAAAAGAATAAAATTGGTCTATTCTAGAAACGCTCAGCCGATTTTCATGTACTAACCTGTAGGCTAAACCTGTAGTCTAAAGAATTTTTTTTTAACACAAAAAAATGATGAAAAAGGTTGAAAAGAAAAACTGACAGATAAAACGTACCAATTAACCCTATAAATTATAGGCTATAATGAAGGTTTCAATAACGGTTAATTAATTTTTGACCAAATTTTCCCGGAATCCATCCTAGCTATAATGAAGGTTTTAGGCTGAAACGTTCAGCAAAAAAAAATCTTCATTTTAAAAATCTGAATCTGGCTAATGCCAACACTTTTACGACGTAAATTTACGTGTAGTAAACTGTGAAAAAAATTAATAGGGAGTTTTTCGACCCAGTGGGTTTTCCGGCTTTTTGCTTACCCAACGAATCTTTATAAATTTAACTTTCATTACCGTGAAAAAACTTTACCCACGTACGGTAAGAGCTTTACGCATAACCGGCTTATAAAATAAATCTGTGAGTAATTTATGCAAAGATCACTGGAATTATGTAAAAACGACAATAGAAGACTTGTTTTACCGCTTAACACAAATGACGATCAGGTTCTGGCATCTTTTAATTTTTGGATATGGGTTCGAAAATACAACGAATACCCCGGAGATGACTCCGGTATACGGTATACCGTTCACAACACTTGCGTAGTTATCTTACGAAAGTATTTGCCAACAATGACGAAAGGTTTCATTTCGGCAAGATAACTACGTAAGTGGTTTATTCGACACGGTGTAGTCCAGGGTTGTCAAAATTGCGTAGGGGCGTAGGGGCGTTGGGTTGGGGCTCCCAACCCAACGCCAACGTGAATTTTCAGTCTTGCCCCAACGCCAACCCAACGCTAACGTGAACTCAAAAATGCCCCTACGCCCCAACCCAACGCCCCAACGCTCTTGGGGCGTAGGGGCGTTTTTTATATGAATTATTTTANAAATTTAAATTTCATTATTATAAAAAAACTTCACCCACGTACGGTAAAAGCTTTACGCATAACCGGCTTATAAAATAAATTTGTGAGTAATTTATGCAAAGATCACTGGAATTATGTAAAACCGACAATAGAAGACTTGTTTTACCGCTTAACACAAATGACGATCAGGTTCTGGCATCTTTTAATTTTTGGATATGGGTTCGAAAATACAACGAATACCCTGGAGATGACTTCGGTATACGGTATAGTATACCGTACACAACACTTGCGTAGTTATCTTACGAAAGTATTTGCCAACAATGACGAAAGGTTTCATTTCGGAAAGATAACTACGTAAGTGGTTTATTCGACACGGTGTAGTCTACGAACCCATGTTAGACATTTCAACCCAATAATGTCCACAACCAAATACGTCAGTTTAACTCTTTTATAAGAGTGAACGACGACGACGGTGATTTGATATGGAAATGGTTAGAATGTACCGGTATTCCGGAAAAATTTGACGAAAATTTAACCTGCCTATTTATAAATAAAAGTACATATTTATATGTAATTAAACACGGCGGATCTGATGGTCCAATTAAAAAATTAAAATTTTGTTAAATCAACCGACAAAACGACCGAAATGTTCTCTTTTTGTTCTCTTTTTGAAATATTTTTATGGTTTTATGCTCCAACGTTGACAAATCGCGCAAGCTTGGCCTAGATATCCTCGTAATGAAGACTCTATGCACATTTTCTCGATCAGACCGATGACGACGACGAGTTAAACATATACAAACGCAAAATCGGTAAGAATTTCAATATTGGTTTACAAACAATATCAGCCACGTTTTATAATGAGTCAACGCCCACATCATACTGGCAAGTAAATGGTTTTATTGCTAATTTATGTGCAATACCAAAATTTATATATTTTTCGTAAAATTTAAAAAAATTTTCACAACGCGTTGGAGAAATTTTTCTTCGCAACACGTTGGTAGCGTTGGACGTTGGGGAAAATTCAATTGGCCAACGCTCAAATTTTTTCCAACGCCTAACGCAATTTTATACTGTATGTAATCTGTGTAAAAGTAAGACGCCCCTTCGTCATGTTCTCTTTGTTGTTTCAAATAGTTTTCCACTTATCCGTTAAGCATCAGTGTTGGAATTGTTGGGCGTTGGTTAGATTTTATTCCTATCGCGTTGGACGTTGGAAAAATACAAGCGTTGGCCAACGCTTGCGTTTGGCGTTTGGGAAATTTGGAGCGTTGACCAACTTTTCTAACACTGCTCCGCGAGTCTAGACTCCCAAAGGGTTATTTTAGTCTTTCTGTTTTAATTGCTGTTTTAATTGCTGAAGATTATTGCCTAAAAACCATTTTTTACGTGCTTCTACGAATATAAATTATACAACCAAACCATTAAAAAGTTAACCTTGGTGGACTTCAGAATAATCTAGGTAGAATAATCTGCAAGCGTCCATTAGTCAAGGCTCTCGGTGGTCCTATAATATCTAACGATACAAGAATTAAAGATTACATGAAGTTTGGTGAAAACGAATATTTTGGATTTTCGAATACTGGCAACCCGTGCTCGATGCCAAGTTTTTTCTATCAGAGGTCAAATTTAACGTGTGCTGTCGAATTCTGTAAACAGTTTGGTGGTGTTATTCCGAACAAATTAGAAGCAGATGAGTACTGGGCTTTTAAGGTACAGTTTAAGACCACCGATGCCGTGCAAGGCCTATTTTACATGACTTTTCCCAGAAAATTTTCCCGAAACACGGAAAACTAAAGGTCAAAAACAGCATACATCATGCAACGATTCTGGGTAGCGCGGTTTTTTAAGAAAAAGTTTTTTTTTATAAATATACAGAAATTTGTCCTGAAAACCAATTTTGGAGTTTTCCCTGAAAAAACAATTTTGGAGTTTTCCCTGAAAAAACAATTTTGGAATTTTCCCTGAAAAACTTTTCTTGGAAAAACCGCGCTGCCACGATTCTCAACTCCAAATTTGAGCTTTAAAAACATAAATATTACAAAAAGTTTTTGTAGAATCGCTCATTCGGGGACGGTTCTTTCCTTTCTTTCGTGTTGGATCTTACTTATGACTATAAACACAAAAAGGTCGAAGTTTATTCTACAAAAACGTTGGTGGCTGATCACTTTTGGCTGCCAAATCAACCAATACAATATAACCAAGGGTGGTCTATTTTTGAAATAATCAATCATGTACCAGTCAATTATTTAGATAGGTATTCCCGCGCCCTAAATAGAGCCCCTTCTGGAGGCTAATTTTTAGGCTCCATCAGGTAACGGCAGAAAAAATGAGCTGACCTGCTGAGCCGAAAAATAAAAATAGTTGACCTGGCCGACCAGTTGTCGAGTCCTTGACTCAAGGAGCAAAGTGTCTCATATATGGTCATAATATTCATCTTTCAAAAATAGAGCCAAATAAGCTATCTTCTTTACCCACCGTGGTACAAACACAGAGAAGTTCATCAGGCCAGTTCAAAACACAACATTAGCATCATCTATCTTTTGCGAGAAAATTCCACCCACGATTACCGGACGATTAAGTCGGGTATATTACTTTATTTTGTAACTTTTATCAATTGTTTTGCGTTTTTTACGTACATTTAGTATTAAGAAATAAAGAGGGCTTCAGCAATCTGGTTATTGGATAAGACAGTAGATTTAGTTTATCCATATTTCATAAAGTAATATATAAATAAGAACATTTGCAGTTCCAATAATTGTTTCAATTGGGACGCTTATACTGCTTATGATTGGTGTATTGACACAGGCTACGAAATTTGTCATTTGAAATTAAATGTGATGGATTGTTACCTCAAATTTTCTCAAGCGGAATTTTAAGAAGACTATAAATTATTTTATAAGACTATAAATTCACAAAAACTTATATTCAATTTTGTAGCCAAGTAAGACCAAAACTCGGCGATTTCGACGGCGCAAAGAAAATGCACACGAGTTGAACTAAAACATCCTTTAACTCCAAAGGAAAATGTGCTCTCAGGCGTCTTCGGAATACATTCTGATTTTAATATTTTTTATTACCCCCTGTATAATATTGTGGTTTAGCAAAATAGCAAACAATTTTTGCTATATAATTTTGGTGGCTTGATTTACTACTGTATGAGCATCATTTTGATCACAGGAAAAACGGATCTGATAAAACTACATGTATAAACTCGAGCTAGGCATCGACACTAAATGTATTATACGGTATTATATGTACCGTATGGTACGTATAGTGTATATGGGCTAGCTGTAGTTTATAGATTTCTCAGATGCGATTTTTCTTTGTTATACCGTATAAATTATAGGCTAACGCCGGCGATAGACTAACCTGCGTCCCTGTACATAAAATAAATTAAATCAAGAAGGCTACATTTTAAACAGTAATAAGTTTATTATTGGATTTTTAAGTATTTTTTGCAGAAACATTCCGACCAGCGGCTTCAAGCTTTCTTTCTAGCAATTCGATATTCGGATAGGAATCTGGTACCAGATTGACGGGACTATTTCTGAGCTTCAAGTGTTTGTTTAGACGAGAAATGGGCTCGATCTTTGAGCTTAGATCGCGCGGGACTGCTTTCACTTCTGATCGTGTGACCTTATGATTCACATAGTCGTCGACAAAGGTTGATTTTGTTACTTTTTGTGTTTCCGCATCGTCGCGCTGATCTCGCTTCGTTTTGACTTGAAAGAGGCCGAATTTGGTCCCACTGCCTTTAAGGGGGTAATCGGTCCGCTCGGGTGCCCATTTGAGTTTGTGTTGGTCCCATTTTCGGAGGGGGCGCTGGGGAATTGCGCGGTTATACTCTTGATCGTATCCAGATATAAACATGTCCTGGTACCAATCACCGTGATGCCTGTAAAGAAAGTCTTTCGCCAAGCCAAGTTCACGTTTCGCCGCTTGCCACCGAATTTGCGGATCTAAATTGTAGCCATGAAAATCTTTTAAATCATGTAATTTTGCGCTTTGTTTTGGATGACACATTGTTTTCTATAGAAATCATACTTTTTACACTTTTTTTTTATAAAATTATGTCTTTTTGAACTTTCTCCCACCACTTTAGTCCTTAAGGACCTTAGTGTAAGGTCTTATGGTGAAAATGTTTTTTCAGATGGTTATAAGGTCAAGTAATTTTTTCAAAGTGCATTAAGGTCAGTCCATTTTTTGCACCTGACCTTATAACTAGACCCCCTGTACGCCCTTTTGTTGAAACCCTCAATTACAATATCTATAACCTAAATAAGCCTTTATAGTACACAAATATCAAAAAACTTTTATTAAACCTTAAAAATTTAAATAATCTGAAAATTTTAATATGCGATAAGCGTCCGTAATTGGGCAATTGACCGGCAAAACTCGAAAGAATGCCAGCGTCCGTAAAATGAAAAACATTTTTGCCGAAAAAGCGCCTGTAAAAGGCGCACCCTCGAATAAAGTGGCGTCCAAAAAGGGAGTGAGGAATGTACTTACTTGGCTTTGTTTTAAAGGCCACATAATCGCTTCTATTAATAGTCGTCGCTGGTTTATCTATTATTTTTTTGTAAGTTAGGCCTTCTTGAAACCAGTTGCCAATTTTAACACCATTGTCGTAATTTCTAAAAAAAAATAGTGAAAATGAATTAAGAGTGAGCAAAGTCAATCAAATAAAGTAGATTTACCTCTCAATTTTCCAGCCGGGCTCATCCAGGTTTGTTTTACGTTCAGCACGTTCAACCTTATAACTTTGAGAAGCCAATTCTCCTAATTTTTTCGTTGCAGCAATTTTTGCAAGTGAGAGCTAAATACAATACTTTATGTATGCTGTATAGTATATCATATACACAGGATGCGCCTTTCACCGGCCAAAAACCCGGTAACCGACAATTTTTGGACCAATGCTTTTTCAGAGATAAAACTATTCAACGACTACGTATTGAGCCATTAACCGGCCAGCTTTTGAAAAATTTTAGTGGGCGGTTAACGGCGTATCCTGTGTATTCGTGATCAGTTAATTGAGCCCACTTTCGAAAAAAAGAAAATCGAAAAAAAAAATAAAATCTGTTAAAATTTTTCGATTTCTCAAAAACACTTGAAAAATTTTTAACATCGTATAATCGGACTTTTCATACCATATGGCCCATGAACCATGTTATATGAGTTACTCTGTTTTCCTCACGATCTGACGAATTTCCTCCCTGACGAACTGACTAATCTAAACTTACCTTTTTGTCAAGGGCTGTAGTGTTCTTGGTTGAACGTGAGGTTTGCTTATATGCTTTGGCAGCTTTCTCGAATGACCTTGAAGTCAGTGGCTTACTGGGGCCAATATTATTTGGCGGAACGCGCGCTTTCATACCTAATAGCTCCATTTCGCGCACAGCTTTAGTCGGCCGGCTGCGATTAAAAAAATATAATTCTAAAATAAAATGAAACAATTTGTTCGTCCTATTCTGACACGATATTCTAGAAAGTTAATAAGTTTTTTTTTCCAGTCTATTTTCTCACCCTAGACGATAATCATTTTGATTGGCCCGTTTCTGGAAGTTAGCCAATCAGTTGCGAACTAGTCGGGTTTGTATTGTTTATCACAAGATGCTAGGGTTTTCGTATACGTAATTTTGAAAGAAAATATTTATATTTTATATTTATATAATAATGTCTAAGTAGTACGGATTCCGTACCACGGATATATTATATATCAATATTTAGGATAATAACGCGCAAAAAGGATGCATATATAAAGATTAATTCGATCATATTAATCAATAAAGAACAAATTAATTTTAATCATTAGTAAGTAAAAATCATGTTAGATATTTAATATAACCAATTTTATTTGACTGTTTATTCACATAATAAATATTTTTAAGGGGGTCTTGGGCCCTTTGTTTACAAATAATTTTATAACTAAATCCGATGTGCCATATTGTTAAAACTTTTAAAAACGTATATAGCAGTATAATTGTAACGGTTCTGTAGAATGTACACTGTAGAATGTACATTGTACAGTGTACATTGTATTTATAATTTTTAGAAAAATTTAGGTGATTTTTGGTATCTCAGGTGAAGTAGATAGCTCTGAAATCTTTCGTCAATAAATGGCCCAGGACCTCCTTAATCTGCACAATAAATCTTGTTTTCATACTTAGGCTTTTGTCGCATTCCGGAAGTACTCCTTTTTCTATGTTTTTGGATTGTCATTAATATCGGTTAATGATCAAGTTAATAACGCTTGCAAAAAATAAGATGCAGTTGTCCGCAGCGCCGGGTGTGGACAAATGAATTGTCCGCGAAACAAAAGAAGAAAAAAAAGAAGAGCAGGGGAAAAACAGAAACACGAACAACTGAATTGTCCGCGGGACAACCTTAATCTAATTCAATTATATGAACCTGATTCCCGTGCAACAAAAAAAAATGCTTATAAAGTTCTCACTATGCGTCTGATCTGTATGGTCCACAGTAGGAGCTTTTATATATTAAATAATTCACCAAATTACAAATATGATATATACAAATGTCACAAATTATTATTAAGGATCTAGTACATATGTAATGTCCTAAATTTTAGGACCTAAAAGGTTTCTATTGGATAAAAACACAGAAATAAATATAAAAAGTACCTTACTGTTTTTCCCGCAACCTTAATAGCAGAGACCCTTACGATAAAAAGAATGTAATGCTAATTTGTTCATCATCAAAAACTAAACTTAGTTGTTTGGCTGACATAAGCTTCCATACCACACCTTGTTGGGTAACGTCTTAAAGAATTATCATGGACATCGTTTTTCATGAACAGCTATTTTACCCGCAATTCAGTGTACATTAATCTTTACAAAAAATATCAATGATAATTTTCAAGTTTCCTTTTCAATTCATTCTCCAAATCGCTTTCAACGACAATTCTAAGCTTTGGATTCATTCTTTTGTATGCCGTTAATTGTTTTATAAGAGCCAATGAAACATCTAAAATGGCTTCTGTTAAACCCGGCCAATTCTAGTAAAAAAATGTGTGTATTTTCACAGGAATCTTCGGATATATTCTGAAAAATTCTTATTAATTTCTTCAGAACTCCTTACAGTATTTAGTAACAAAAATAGAAGTATTTTTGTTTGTATATTATATACACCACCTACCTACTTAAAGTAACTGTCAGCTTTTTCACCTATGCACTATCTGCTCAAAGTAATAGTTCCGCTTATCTGTTTAAAATAAACCCAAAATAGAATAAATAAAAACTGTTACTTAAAGTGGAACTTATTACTTTAAGCAGGTAATGTGTAGGTGGAAAAAAAGACTGTTACTTTAAGCAGGTAACTGGTGTATATATAGTCTATATATCTACATATCTATATAATATAGATACATTAAAAATGGTCAAATAATATTATTAAATTTACATAAAAATGTTTTTGTCTTAATTTAAAACGCATGTGTGAAATTTCTAAACCATTATTTATTTGTATATTTTTTTTATTTCGTGGCTTAAGACCTAACTTTAGGTAGTTCGCGACTTACCGCGAGTTACGGGTATAACTTGTAACTTATAATTGTACCTATTGTATTTATGTACGGTATACCGGGGTATATTATACATGTATGCTTATATTATGTATGCTTATATTATACACTTTTATTAGTTACAAATATAAGTATCAAAAAAGTAAAAAAAAATAAGTAAAAAAAAGACATCCCTAATGGAAATGAAGGCTGAATACAACATTATAAAATAGAAAATTGTAAGATTACCAATTACCTCGCCTGTGAACTTTATAAGGAATATGATTATAAAACTTCATTACAGGCACTTCCATATTAGCAATGTCAGAAAAGTCTTCTCCGTTCATATCTATACGAGTTTGAAACTTATTTTTTATGTAGAATAATTAATAAATTAAAAATATATATGTTGTATTAGCGATAGTATACTAAATACTATTCATTCAAACAGTTTCCTAGATCCATTATTTTACACATTGCCATTATGAGTTTAGGTAAATCTGCAACCGAAATAAACTGATCCTGTTTTCTTTCTGATGTCTAAAATTAAAATTAACACAGTTTACGCAACAAACCTCCAACCTTATTTAAACGTCGGCATAAGTCAAAAAAAAAATAATGAGCTGTGCTCGACTGTCCTTTCGAGTTCAAAAATAAAAATGAGCTTTGCTGGGCTGACCTATCGAGCGCCTAAATTTAATCCGCTCAACTGGATCTTCGAGGTTCCAAATTTTAAAGCGGCTGCCCAGTCCAGGAACTGCCAAGCGAGTTCAGTTCAACTGGGTTGGCCAGCTTTGTTTTGTCGAACCTGCCCTTATTAGGAATGACAGCACGATTTTCAGAGAAAAAGATGAAAGCCTGTTTCTCCAAATAATATTTTCTTATAAAGACTTAACAAATGGAAATAAAAAATAGGCGGCCCTTATTACGCTGTCAACTCGCGAAACCCCCTAAATAGACATTTTTAACTCACTTCGTTTGAGCCAAAACATCGCCATATTCTCCCAAATTCTAACCATTCCCGTTCATGAACACCCAGTTCATTGAGTATCTCTATCAACGGAGCCATAGCGGCCGCTAATTTGTGGACTACAGTGCGATCAGAAAAAAAATACGTTTGGCTTTTATAATAAACGCTGTCGTCTGTAACCGAATTACAAGCGCGCCTTTTGGCTCATGCTTTTTTATAGGCGCGCTTTTAATTCAGTTACAGACGCTCCGCACCGACGGCGCTGGCGTCTGTAACTGCTTATTACAGTAAAAAGCAACAGAAAAATATTCAAATATGAAACTGCAGGAAATAAATAAATCCGTTTAATTTTTCGAACAAAAAGTGTTGAGTTTTTTTTTAATTCGAGGGTTACAGGCTGTAACCCTCGAATTAAAAAAAAACTTACAGCCTGTACTAATTTTTTCATGGTTTTGTTTGACAAATCCTTATTAGCCAAAAAATCACAAAATTAATACAAAAAATTCTATTGATTTATTTATTCATTTACCGGTTAATTCATTTAATAACTGGTAATTTATTAATTAACGGGTTAAATAGCATTTTTGGCTTAACTAGTCGGTTTTATTTTGTGAAAAACCTTAAAACTAAGACTTTTTATTCGCGGAAAAATACTTCAAAAACGCAACCTATTAAACGGTTTCTTCAATGGTTTGAATAATTAACTCTTTGAGCAACTATTTGTTTCTAACTTACTTTTTTAGAAGATTTATATCAACACATTTAACATTTTATTGAAAAATTACCTATTCTCTTACTATTCTCTCATTAAAAGCTCTTTTGCACAAAACTGGTCACCTTAATATAATTTTGTTTCTTTGTTTGTAACCAACTTCTCATAACATAGTTATTGACCACGATTATACATACAACATATAAAAATGAGTTGGTTAACTTCCAAAAGCGTAATTTGTTTTCTGTAACGCACTGTAAAGCGCCCTACATCAACGCACCGCCGTCAAACTTAAAAACAAAATAATAGGCTGAAAAAATATGTTGCAACAAATATATTAATTATGAATGAAATTACATTGTCAGCAAAATATATTACATCTATATAACGGCCTAAGGTCACTATACCCAAATGATATACTTCTATGTTCTGCCAAAAGATAATTTACACCTGCTCGTAAATAGTGTGTGCAAGACAACAAATAAATTTGATTAGGCGTTCCAGGTAAATTGAGTTTTTCCATATATTTTTTATCCTCTCTTTTTTTCTGCAAACAAAATGAACTAAATTAAGCAATAATATTTTTTTAAATCTCCATTTTAGTAGGCTTTTATATATGATGGAATAGGACCGAATTCGGGTAATAAAAATGATTAATTGTTTGGAGGTCAACGTATTCATTAAATTATGTCCTTAGAATAATTTATCCCTATTATTTTATCTGCAATAGATGTTTATTCAAAAAAATATTTTTCCTTTTGCGGAATTTCAAAGTTTAACCATCTATCGTCCAGATTTTAAAACGGGAAAAAAATTTTAGCGGAAATGCATTTTTTTCTTAAGTGCGGCACTTAAGAAGGGGAGGACGGTAATACCGAAATATTAAAAAAAAGGAAATCGCCTTACGGTGATTTGCCTGTCGGTGATTGGCCGAGCGCTCAAAAAAGACCAATGACAGGCCACATAGGCCTCAGACGCGCTGTCAATCAACGTTACCAAAAAGTGGTAACAAAGCCACACAAGGGTAGTCGAATAGCAATGCCCGAAGACGCGGGACACCTATAGACATCAACCCTTAACTGTTTTACTGTGAAAATATACATGAACTTGAAATAAAGATTCATTCAATCGTAAAAAACTATATGAATGGGGGTAGTACAACTTATGGCTTTTTTGAAATATAAAGCATACGTTTTATATTTTTGTCGGCTCAATTTCTCGGTCGTTTTTTCGCAACCTATGACTTCATTTCACGAATAACGCACGTTATACCACACAATTGAACTGCTAGAGTCGGAAAAACTGCGGGAATCCCACGGTGGGATTCCCACCACATGAAATAAAATTTTTTTCACATTAAACTTTATTCCATATAATTTCAAGATGTTTTACAGTCAGCGTTTTTGCCTGTAACACGTTTTAGTACCAAAAGTTAAAGTCTCCGTATGCATTTGCTTCTTTGCTGAGAATTGGAAGACACTTAACAATAGTTGGAACATCACCAGTAACCAAATCTTTGATCAATGTCAACAAAAATATTAACTCTCAGAGGGAACATGAAAAATTTAAATCCGTAGAGTGAATTGTGCATCAAAAATATTGGTATTGTCAATACAGTATTGAGAAAAACTAGACATTTTGTACTAGGGTGTATTTTTCATTTGACATTTTCCTTTAATAATTTTGAGGTAGTCATTATCATCGTGTTCGAAATTAAACTTGGGAATTAATGCCAAAATTTTCTTAACTTCTTGAACCCGCCTGTCTATAATAAACGCCAAAATCTTTCTTACATTTTCATCGCTGAGCATGTCGATCTTGTGCAACATCTTTTGGAGAATTTTTGTCCGTCCACGACATGAACTGTCGAGGTAATCATGGCGTTCGTCGGTTAAAAAATTCTCCGTAATCTCGTAGCAGGCTTCATGGTGGGTAAACGCTCGTTTGCTTTATTTCGTTATCAAAATTATTATTTTTTATCAACAATTAAACAAAAAGAAACTTTGGATTTCCTAAAAAAAATAACATAGATCAAAAATTTTGTATGGAAATTATTTTTACGAAATCCAACGTTTCAATACGTCTATCACAGTCCTTAGTCCCTGTAGTGGATTATGCTTTTGATAACTAATCAAGCATCTATAAGTTCATAGTTGAATATATAAAGGGTTCCATTTTTATTATCTGTTGTGGTGAACCCATACGACCACAATGTATCTAAATTTGTATTAGACACACTTTTGTTGGATTTTNTGATTTGTTAGAAAAAATTGAAGATCGGTGAAAAACCGTGAAAAAAAGCCAACAACATTTTTAAGTTTGACACTTTAAAAATAACTTCGATCTCGAAAAACGATAAAAAATTTGGTGTCCTGGTACTCGCCTTAAAATCTTTAAAATCTTTAAAAAATCCTAGCCATAGTTTATTAGAATTTCCTCAGAGGTTTCAATTTGACGTAATGAAGTAATTTGCAATCCTTCGGGCGATGTTGTCCAACGTGCATTTGGCTCCGAACTGTGATTTATATTATCAAAGACAGGTGCCAATGCGGCACAGCGCATAACTTTCATATAAATTTATTTAAAATTTTTCTCTCAATGTGGCGGAGAAATTCATCTGTAAAGGTGAAACTTTAACTGGGTTTTTAAAAGTTCTAATTTAGTAATTTTCGGCGAACTTAGGATACCGTCGGTACATAAATTATTGTCTTGATATTTTTTTAAATAAATCTTGTCAAGATCTCAAAATGGGGCTAATTTGAAAAAAGGTTTAAATGGACATCTAGTTGACCTTGCGATGAAAATATTCTAATAAAACTAACTCCTATTGTTTAGCTAATATCTTGACACTTTTTCTATGGGTCATATCCTATGAGTCATAGGCTATGACTCATAAGACCTCAAATTTGTCAAGATAAAAAAATTCCCATGTTCTTCGTCTTGTTCCGTTTTTTCATATGTTGCGCCGCGCAAACTTGCGCGTCTGCTTCCCTTTTTACGAGACTAGAAAATATTATTTTTGTATTTGCACTGTATCCGAACTTTTTTTATACCAATTGAGCGAAAAGTGTGCGGACCCAAATGGGCATTAACGGGACAAGATTAGGCCACTTGTAGGTCACCATGTCTCATCGGGCCAAAATCTGTTAAGATATGATTTTTTTGTCAATTTATCAAGTGCCAAGATATTAGTTCAACAACTCCATATATGTGTTCAAATATAATTATAAATATCATTAAAATATAACTATGTTCCCAATTTGAGGCCCTTCTGTATGTTACTATCCGTCATCCGCTTTGAACCAAGCGGGATGGTGCTGTGGAGGTGGCCATTTCACTTGGCGCGTCCCTATTAGGCTGTCCAAACTGAGTTGAGTGTTTTAATAAAAAAACTATTATTACCGGACAATTGTCGGTTATTAAAAAACGATTTCAAATTTGGAATCCTTGGCCTCCATTTACCCTAGAACGTCTGGTTAGAGTGCCGCCGTACGCAAATATTCCCCAAAATTGGAATACATATTTTTTAAATACTAGGTTGTCAGTGATAACGGCAAAGAAGTTGAAATTCAGTTTGGACAGCCTTGTCCCTACTATTGAATAAGCCCAAAATACTTCTTCTTCAGAAAGCCATTGTTTTGGATTGCGATTATTGAAAATTGTTTCAATTTTTTTGTACACTTTTTTGAAATAAGCAACTGCATTACTCCTGACCTTTTAAAGGGTATGAAACATTTTGCTGTAAGATTTATTAATGTTTTGCAATGTTCGAGAAACTGTGCTTTTTGTTGTGGTATCCATTTTGAGTCTTTTTGCGCTGTGGCGCCAAAATTGGTAGCCTTTTCATTGAACTTTTAGTGATTTAAGTACAATTAAGTACATATTTCGGTAATATTAGGGGTTCATTTTCCAAACCCTAATCTTGGTTACGTAAGTCATCATCAAGGGTCTAAATCTTGACGGCCACTTTTCTGGCATTGTATGAAAGGATTTCGGGAGATTCATAAGCCATGGCCAAACTTCCGAATTTTCCCTTTTTCGAGCTACATTAAATAAAGTAAAACGAAAATGTTAATTAAAGGATAATGTGTTGTTCAACCTTCAAGCGCCACATAAAGGAGTAGGGTTTCTTTACAATCCAATTGAACATGTTGATAGTGCAATAAACCTTGCAGAGCCTGGTAAATGAAATGGATTATTTTGTACAGTCATTGCACGCGTTAAATTAAGTTTATTGAATATGCGCTCGAAGGCCCGGCCGAGCACTAGACCCGGTACATGAGCGGTTTGAGACATTTTTGATTTTATAAAATAGCGTCCTCGTTTAGGGGAATTGACCTAAAGTGTAAATTTTTTGACGTGTTTTGAAAACAAGACCCTATTGAGAGTAATGACTGTGTTATTAAAACGAGTCGACAAGAACGTGTCTAATAAGTCCAAAAATGATTCGTTTTATTATTTATTTATAGTAGATCCATTTTGTAGCATTTATTCAAAATTTATTTAACTCCTGCAGCCCCAATAGTGCACTATTTTTATTCATTTGGCTAATAGCTCGAAATTCGTTAGAGTAATCCCTAATCGGCTTTGATTATTCGCTTTATGTGCAGAATTGTTTGAAAGTTTGGTGACCAAACTCAACGAACTTTGGTCGTTGAGTTTAAGCTTACTTGTAGACTCAAGCTTATTAGTATATGTCAAGCTTACTAGTAGACTCTCAGCTATTTTTAACAGTCATTTCTAAATAAAAAGAAAACGGGTTGTGATAATAAAAAACGGACAACGGGTTTGAAATCTGAAAAATTTTTTACGTTTTTATATGGGAGAAAAATATTTTTTTAGAAAATTGTTTTTACGTTTGGGTCCGTGGAGGACGAGGGTTAAGATTGAAAATCACCCCAGTAAGAGAAGAAAAACAGGGCTTCAAAATAAAATAATAATCAAAGAAATCCGTTCATTGTTTGGCGCGCTAGAGCAAATTGGGTAGCTAGCTACCCCAGATGCGCGTGACTGTTATAGTAAACTCGATGCGCATGACTGTTAAAGTTCAATTTCTCATTACCTTAAATGCTTGATCGACCGTAATTATATTCTCTGGTGGCAACTTTAGTAACAGTGTATCATTTTTAATAGATTGAGTTGTATAAACGCCCAAACCAAATTGACCAAACTGACCCAACTGACCGCGCCTAACTTCCAATTTTTTGTTCAAAATTTTAGGATATGAGCTGATGAGATTCTCGAGATTATAATTTTCACAATTACCCAAATCGCACGTGTTTTCCATGTTAGCAAAATCTCCCTTGATTAAAAATAATAATAAAACTAACATTTTTTGAGCAGAAATGAAAGCATACCAGGTTTTTATTGTTGTCGAGCTTTTGAATATTCACTACGGCAGCTTTGCATAGTGTGGAACCTTTTTTTGGTTATAACTGTTTAAATTGACTAGCCAATCCGAGCTAAAAAACGTTGCTAATTGTCACGAAATTTTAGTGACTGAATCATAACTCGCGGGCAGATTTGATGAAATATGCAGGGAATTATGAATGGTTATAATAATAATTTAGGGTTTATTGTATACTTATAAGTTATAACCATTATCCAAGCAAAGTATGATGCTTCAATTTTCACGATGCGCCCCCTAGTTATAACTTATAATCATTTGATAAATGTCCAAAAATACATGATTTCTACATAAAAAAATGTACTAGCAGAAAAGGTCTTCACCCAAACAGAAAAGTGAAACAGACATGACTTATCTTGAAAAAAAACTGACTTGACTTAGTACCATTTTATGTTTTCGCCCAAATGAGGTTGTTCTGATAGCGGTGCAACAATAAATTGAAGACCACTCAAATCATACTTATTGTTTTTGGAAATTTCGTATAACGTTGCAGGTAATGCTACGTAATATGGTTACAGTAAAGAGCCAACTGGTTTCGCAGATTCGTAATAATTGTAATTTCAACTTTCATCATTATTTTTGTTTTTATTTAAAGTTGTTTATTTGATTCAGTTACTTGACTGATATTTTCATATTTTTTTTTATAAAGTCGGTGTTTTCAGTATGAATTTTTGGTCTAACTTCAATTGGTTTTTTTGGTTCTTTAGTTGGTTTTTTGATAGGTTCTTTGGTAGATTGTTTTGGTTCTTTTGGTTT
This sequence comes from Oikopleura albicans, assembly GCA_004367875.1. Taxonomy (NCBI): domain Eukaryota; kingdom Metazoa; phylum Chordata; class Appendicularia; order Copelata; family Oikopleuridae; genus Oikopleura; species Oikopleura albicans. Next base: position 392,081 of record SCLG01000129.1, read on the forward strand.
TTCTGTTGATTTTTTCGGTTCTTTTGGTAAATTAGCTGTCGTTCTTATCTTCGTCGAATCTTCGTCGAATAAATAAAATAGTCCAACTTGTGTTCCCTCATCGTTTGTGTCTTTTCCCGTTCCTCTAATTTCTGGTTTTCAAGTCATTAATGTGTCGGAAATTTCGTGATATTTTTGGAAGAAACTTCTGGGCGCACTTTATTAAATTCCACAGGTGGCCTTAAGAATGAATAAAACTTGTCTTCATAGAGACGTTTGTTCAAAATTGTCTTCAAAACGGTTTCTTCAAACTTATTTGACAGTATTTATATTTCAATTTTAGCTCGTTATGCTGATCTGTAGATCAACAAGAGACCAAAAGTGAACGGTTTTTGCATAAAAATATTTATAAAAAATGGCTTTAAATAAATTCCTTGATATTTTTGACCTTGTCCTTCACTTATCTTATTTAAATCGGCCAATGCGTTCTTTATTTCATTAATTTGATTGGTCAGTATTGAAATGTTCTCGTCATTTTTTGTTTTCATCGTGTCTTTCTCATCTGTGATATGTCTTTCTGATGACGTTGAAGTTTTTGTGGCATCATTATTAATAATATTATTATTATTATTAGTAACATTATTATTAATAATTGTAGACGAAGGTTTGTCAGTTACAACAGATGGATTGTTTGGGTTGGCTATGAATTCGTCAAAAATTGGTAGTTTTTAAACCTACTAGAAAATGAAGTCAAAATATTGAATTGACCTTATAGGTAAAATTTCAGACCTTATACCCACCACCCCTGTAATCCCTGTGTCTATTCCGGACGAGTTATAATCCTAGAAAAATGCCGGCGAAATAGGCGCATAGGCGGGATAGGATTTAAAGCCCTTACAGTAAGGAAGGTCCTTACTAAAGACTTTTACTATAACCTCTAACTACTTTAACGACTACAGAGGACGCCAAGTTAGGGCATGTTTTGTGATTTTCAAAACCTACCCTTAGTTGACGTTACCACACCTGAGACGGTCTCTGTGAGACCCTACCCTTATTCGGCGCTACCTGCAACTTAAAAATGTGGCTGACCGGTTAATTTATTTTTTTTTCAAATTGTAGCTACAAAAATAATTGTAGTTTTAAACAATTCTCTTATTCTACATATTTAAACAAAAATTCTAATTTTGGGTGGCAGTTTTTTTATGAAAGGGAATAGGAAAATAATGTTTAAAACGATGTCAAAATGTCTGTTCCACACTATTGATTGGTCAATCTATGAGACAGACGTCCTGGCAGCGCCAAGTAAGGGTAGGTTTTTTCTAAACAACAAGTGGTATGTGACTTTCGGACAAATAATGAGTAATATTATGATCGCAAAGCTAACATTTTTATCTCAATTTGTTTTCTCAAAAACACCTAACCTTACTTGGCGTTCACCACATTGTTTCGGAAAAACCTATCCTAACTTGGCGCAAACCCTTACTTGGCGTTTTTACCCTTACTTAGCGTGCCCTTACTTGGCGCCCCTGTATTATCCTCATTAACTTATATTTTATAAGTTATAGTTTATAACCACTGAAGTTCAGTGAATGAACATTTACATCTTTTTTCACGTCATATTATCTTCCGCGTCAAATTTAACGCCCACGCAGAGGCAGACCAATCAGGAGCATTAAAACTCTTGAGTCACCAGATTTTTTCACAAAAACTTATTTGAATGTCCTTGTTCAAAAACGTTTCTAAAATTTCAAATGTGCATCTAAGTTACACTTTAAGCCTCTTAACTGTTAGAGTCTTTAACCAATTACAAAAAATCAAAGAAGACGCTTTTAAATGAAAAGGTGTTCCGAATAAGTCTACCCCAAAGAAACAGGTTTTCCAGATCAAGGTTTTTCACTGAAAACTTTTTTTGAAGGCATACGTTTTTCATAGAACTTACACAAAAAACTTTTTTTTTTGAAAACTTTTTCTGCGGAAGACGCCCTCTTGTGGACGGTTTTGTTTTTGACGAACGCGTGCCTTGATTTACCATTTCAATCTGATTAAGAGCTTCATTTATTTTTCCAGTTCCAGCTGCAATCTGATTTCCAAGGTTTATATTGATGCTCACACCCTCTTTTGGTTTGGTAACCTAAATTTTTGTGATCAAAATAAAATGGCTAGGGTTATCAGTGAAAACTTATCAACTTACAAGGTCCTTACTTTCGAAAAACACTCGACAAGGATTTCAAAACAACCTCCAAGGCACTCACAGCACGTCGCTGAGCACGACAATTCTTTTGGTTCTTCTGGTTTTTCTGCTATTTTGTCTTCAGTTGTCATTCTTCGTGAATCTTGATTAAATAAATCAAATTTTATTTACAGTTCTAAAATTGTAAACTTGGTTTTTCATGTCCATTATTTCCGAAAATATACCTTTCCAATAACTTATTGGCAATAAGCGTTCTAGGTGCTAGGCAAACTACTAGTTTAACTAATAGTGATTTTAGTACATGTTATATGCCCACCCGTGTCCCCCGGAGTTAATCAAGAATTATTCATCACACAATAAACTAGAAACTCATAATTATGAATAAGTTATAGCCTATAACTTATAGGCTATAATTTAGGTATAATCTATACCGTATAGCCTACGGTAAAGGCTATACGGTATAGCTCATAAAAGGGGGACCCCGAAGCTTTAAAATTTCACAAATACAATTTTAAGAAAATGTTTGCTTAACTTTGCAGGGGATGGACATGTTAGGGTGGAACTTCCACCTGTATTTACACCTGTATATTTTTGAAATTTTGTGGCATATAGAGCTATTCTGATACCGGTATCAGATACCATTTTATGATTAAGCCTTGATCACTTGTACGCATCAAAATTAATCTCTCCCACACTAGCATATCACGTTTTAAATTGGGCTTAAGAAACTGAATTTTGTCAAATTTGATACAAATCGTTTAATATCTCTATTAATCATGCAATCAGATAAGTCAGCATACTACTGCAGACTGTCAGGATACAGGTATTTACTTTATATATTTGCCGTATTGCTACTTTATGTATTTGCCTTATTTGTTTTTTGACGGTACCAAGGTGACCAAGCTACGGTATTTTTTCAATTCATTTTATTATTTGTTTTTTTTTTCTATCGAATGTTAACTATTTTCCCAGGATTTGAAGTTAAACATGAACGAAGACTAATTGAATTTGGAGGGTTTTGTAGAGGCTATAACGGGTATGCAAATGATAATAAACACAATCGGAAATGTGAAAATATATTTATTAGTTTTTATAAAGCCTGTGTGACAGCGAGCGGACTGAAACACTGCTGACCAAGATTCATAAACTGGCGGTCAGAAGTGTCAAGTCAAGTATGAAGAAATTAGTGAGAATTCTTATTCAACAGTGATTTATCCTAATTGACCATTTGTGCTTGTACATTGATTACTACACCATAAGAAATGTTCATACAGTCTGTAGTAATCACGTTTACCCTTATAAGAAAGAAATGCGACAGAGGAAAATCGGCATCGCTGTCCTGCGCCACCATGAAATCCGTAGGCGGTGCTTGCCATAATGAAAAGTTAATGATTTTTGTATCCCTTAATCCTGTCGCTGAAGAGAACATAATGAAGAACTTTTGTTCAAAACAGTAATTCACTTCACGGCAGTGTTGGAAGCGTTGGGCGTTGGGAAAAATTCGAGCGTTGGGGAAAATCCGAGCGTTGGCCAATGTTTCCAACACAGTCTGCTTCCCGGAAAATTTATTAACCATCAACTAGTACAAGCAACTATATTAGTAATACGGTATTACTGTACGGTATAGTCTATACGGTATGGACCATATACGGTATGGTCTATACCGTATAGTTTTCGAGTAATCCGTCGGTTTAATTTTTTGGACAACTAGAAGGTCATCAAAATAACGTTGAAAATCCTTCGTTGAATCCTTTGTTGAATCGTTCGTTAAAGTCGTCAAAAAGAGCATCAAAGTGGCGCGCGAAAATGAAAAAGAGTCCCGCGCGCCTCGCTTAATATAGTGGGCTCGAAAAAAATTGGCAAGATCAGGTAGACCCCCAAAATCTACTGGACCAAAAAGTCGAAACTCAATCTCAAAATTAAAAACTTTTATAATCTATTTATATTCAGTAATATAAGGTTTTACAAGACAAAAAACACTAAAGAAGTAGTTTTTTAGCTCAAAAAAAGCCAATACCCTCAAAACGATACACTTACCCCAATACGATACACTTTTTTTGAAGGAAAGTGTATCCTATTGGGGTGGGGGACTGTAATTCGATTTTAAACCAATTTACCCAAAATATGAATTTCTTATAGTTTTATTTTATAATTTTATTCGAGTGAAGTGGGGATAGAAGAGAATAGGGCATGATTACAAGGGGAGCGCCAAATATTTTTATGTTTCATTTTTTGTTTCCCATTTTAATTGTTATTTTGCAAACTTTTGCTATCGTTATCAAACGTCAACTGCTTCCCCAGAACTTTATGTTTGATTTGAAGTCAAACATGAACTTAGACTAATTCAATTTGGCGGGCTTGTAGTAATCAAGTTTACCGTTGTAAAACAAATACGAACGAACAAAATCGGCATCGCATGAGTTAAAGGAGAGCTCGAGCGAATTTATTTGGGTTAAAATTAAAATGGCGCTGTGCGCACAAAAAAAACAAAAGAAAAATGTATCAGAAGTACGTTAAAGGTACAGTCTACATGGTAGACCGTGGGTAGTACATAATGTACTAATTTAGTATATTTCATTTTCGGGAGGTAAACGTCTAGCATGGCTATGGCAGCTGGAGAAATCAAAAACAATTAAACTGTTCCAAAAAGTATCCCAAAATGTATTTATTTCATTGATGTATAAAAATAAATGTTTGACAATTTAAAGATTAGTAACAAAAATAAGATTTTTTGATTTTAGTATTCTTCGCCTTCTGATTCGTCATCAACGGAGTCAATGCCAACCTCTTCGTAGTCTTTTTCGAGCGCCGCCAAATCTTCCCGCGCCTCGGAAAATTCGCCTTCTTCCATTCCCTCGCCTACGTACCAGTGGACAAAGGCACGCTTGGCGTACATCAAATCAAACTTGTGATCCAGGCGTGCCCACGCCTCCGCAATCGCGGTGGTATTCGAGAGCATGCAGACGGCGCGTTGAACTTGGGCCAAATCGCCGCCGGGCACACTTGTCGGTGGCTGATAGTTAATGCCGACCTTGAAACCGGTCGGGCACCAGTCGACGAATTGAATCGAACGTTTTGTTTTGATGTTAGCGATGGCGGCATTGACATCCTTGGGCACAACGTCCCCGCGATAAAGCAAACAGCACGCCATGTACTTGCCGTGCCGCGGGTCACACTTGACCATTTGATTCGCCGGATCAAAGCAAGCGTTCGTAATGTCGGCAACCGACAATTGCTCGTGATAGGCCTTCTCGGCGGAAATAACGGGCGAATAGGTGGCTAGCGGGAAATGGATACGCGGGTAAGGAACCTAAAATATACACAAATAAATAATAATATGGATCTTTTAAAAAATCGGTTTTAAACGAGATCTGTATGTGAGTACCTAAAACGCTCTCAAACGACTTACTGGTCACCTATTTTTGACATTTAAAGTTATTTTAGGGTTAGGGTTTACTCAAAAATTTTGGCTCAAACTGCATACTAATTCTCTACGATTGAAAAAAAAAATGTGATAAGGTAAGAAATCTTGTGAGTGAAAAATATCCTAGAGCGAACCGTTGGCTATTTAGGTTAGGGTCCAGAAAACTTTTTAGTCATTATTTTTAAGGCCATTTTGATAAATTGCCGTATCAAAATTTTAATTTAGTAAGGACTTACCAAGTTTGTTTGGAATTCAGTCAAGTCGACGTTTAACGCGCCGTCAAATCGCAACGAAGCCGTAATCGAAGATACAATCTGGCCAATCAAACGATTCAGATTCGTGTAAGTTGGTCGCTGAATGTCGAGATTTCGGCGGCAAATGTCGTAAATTGCCTCATTATCGACCATAAAGGCGCAATCGGAGTGTTCCAGAGTTGTATGAGTTGTTAAAATCGAATTGTATGGTTCAACGACAGCGGTGGAAACTTGAGGGGCGGGATAAATTGCAAACTCTAGTTTTGACTTTTTCCCATAATCGACCGAGAGTCGCTCCATCAAGAGTGAGGTAAAACCGGAACCAGTGCCTCCGCCGAAGGAATGGAAGATCAGGAATCCCTTGAATGGTGTTTATTTTCCTTTTTTGATAAAAATTGATAAAAAAAACTGAACCCATAGTAACATAGTTGATGAGTTGGGTTGATTCGTATTAAACCGAAAATATTTTACCTCACATAAAACTTACTAGAGCATTTATTCCTCAAAAACTTTACAGTCCTTACTCATTTATCGGACGATTGATCATTTATCGGACGCTTTTTTGGCGAAAATGGTGCCATTCTAATAGAAAAATGGTCCTTTTTGTGACGATGCTCCTTTTTCGGACGCTATTTTCGAGAACCGAAAACGTCCGATAAATGAGTAAGGACTGTAATAACTTTAACCAATTTAAATGTTACCTGAAGTCCTGTGCATTGATCAGCAAGTTTTCGAATTCTGTCGAGCGTTACATCGATGATTTCCTTTCCGATGGTATAGTGTCCTCGGGCGTAGTTATTAGCGGCGTCTTCTTTACCCGTGATCAATTGCTCGGGATGAAAAAGATGGCGATAAGTTCCCCTGCGAATTTCGTCAACGACCGTTGGCTCAAGATCAACGAAAACGGAACGGGGAACATGTTTTCCGGAACCTGTCTCAGAGAAGAAGGTATTGAAGGAATCATCGCGGGAGTGTTCTTCCTGGTCGGTGTTTATCCGGCCATCCGGGCCGATACCATGCTCCAGACAGTAAAGCTCCCAACATGCGTTTCCTGAATTTGATTTTTTTAATATTCAACGTTTGTATCATACTGGGAATCGATGAATGACTTGTGTGATAAATTCACAAGTATACCATCTAGGAATTTTAAGTTCAAAAATGCATCTCGAAATAGAAATTGCCGTTTTTTACTTTCCTTCGAAATAACTCTGGTTGAAATTATATTATATACGGTGTGGTCCAACAATTAGTCAGACAGGTAAAATTTTTACACGCACTTTCTATGCTGAAACAATATAAAACTGCGTGTGGAAATTTGCCCTAGCTGATTCATTGATGGAGCACACAGTAAGAATAGTTCTTTCAATTTTTTGAACCAATAAAATCGTAATCATTTTAGATCAACGACTGCTTGAATAATAAGATTTGAGACAAAATGGATGACCTTATAACCACCCCTATAAATAGTATGGGCTACAGTAGTTTTAAAGTCGAAGTTTTACTCTCTAAAGTATTAAACTATTGAGAAAAAAAAAATCTAAAAATCTTGATTTGATAAATACTTTTCATTAAAACTCACCCATTTGGACACCGGCTTGGCCAACATGAATTGAAATAACTTCTCGCATTTTTCAAAATAATAAAATCAAAAAATCTTTGTTGCTCGACTAAGAAGCTGAAGATCTTGTGTGATAAAATTGGTAAAAATGCGGCTATTTATAACAACGATGGCATCAGGGAGCATGATCGGCAGCTGCAGTTTTTTCTTTGTTCATGGAATTTTATAGAAGGTGTTGCTTGCAGCTGGTACAACCTATTTTATGACATTGTTGTCCAAAAAATATTAATGCTTTTGTCCGTATTTGCTCTTCTGTATAATTTATTGCTTGTCACAAGAAAAAAAACAGGCCATTCGTTAAATTACAAGGATATTTGTAATTACCTTCAACTACATCTCTGTTAAAAATATGCCAAGTAGTTTTAAAAAATGTCCAAACTAATCCTAAAGGTAACCGAGACGGTCTTGGCAAGACCCGATATTGATATACCCCGTTTTGGTACCATTTTAATCTAAGATTTTACTCTAAGAACTTTTTCATTTTTTGTGTCAAGGACCTTGATTCAAGGTGCAATTGAAGAGAAAAACGACCTCCAATAGGTTGGTTTTCCAAAAAAATGTTTCACCTCATGGAAGTCTGAAATATCCCTTTGTGCTTACAGGGGGGTCGCCAAGTAAGAGCCCCTCAAATAAGGGTCGCTTTCGCCAAATAAGGGTCGGTAACGCTAAATAAAGGTCCTTTTTCCGAGAAAAATATTATTGCGCTAAATAAGGGTCCTGATTTTAACATTGATTCATAGGGATGTTTTTTTACTATTTTCTTGACCGCTTATCGGCATCATTAATTAAAATTGTTTTTAACTTCTTATTAGTCTTAACAGTAATAAAATAAAACGCAAAAAAACCAAAAGTGTCCAAAAATTACGGCAAATTGGAAATATAGACCAACGGAATGTCACCTCTAGAGGCCTCTTTACCCGTATTTCTTTATGCGACAACGTTTTATATTTTACACGTGGTTATCTCATAATTTTATCCGCACAATCTTGAATACATAAGCAGTCTGACTAATTAAACAAATTATAATTTACAAACATTATGAAACTCGATCGAAAGGCTCAAAGTCAAAGATCGTTTATTTAATAATTTTTTTAGCTTTGCCGAATATCTGACTTTTTTAGATCAATAAGAGCAAAAATTATAAGATAATGAAGAAAAACAAAAATGGACGTGAAATATCGCACCAAAAGTTGAACATATCTGAGCCACACAAGTTTCGGTCTCAACTCAGAATTGGCAATTTTCAAGTAGAGAAAAGTCGTAAATCTTTTTACACAAAGTGGGTGGATGATGATGGACATTTCGGCTCACGGTCTCTTATTAAACCTCTCGATCAAAATATTATATTCGATAGCAAAGATGGGTTAAAAGATTTAGGTAGGCTGTACGTAAATAAAATGATAATATAACCACCTAACCAGTTGTCTTACCTTATAAGTGCTCAAAAAGCGGTACAGGGGGTCTGGTTATAAGGTCAAGCCCCAAAAAAATGACTTGACCTTAATGCACTCCAAAAAATGACTTAACCTTAGTGCAAGAAAAAAAGTCCAAAAAGACATGATTTCTTTATAAAAAAAAAATTGTGCCCGTGTTTACCCCTGTCGTTCTAAACGTATATAACGAGTTCTAAATTTAAACCCAAAAAAAGTGAAAAAATGACATGATTTATCTTGAAAAAAATGACTTGACCTTAATGCAAAAAAAGATGACTTGACCTTATAACGGTCACACCTTGTGACCTTATAACCAGACCCCCCTGTAAGATAATCCAATTTTTGAAA
>SCLG01000129.1:401356-411489 GCA_004367875.1 Oikopleura albicans
GCTTAGCGCTCGGTCCTGACTAATAGCGGAAAACTTTAATTTGACTTTAGATGACAATGTTATATACGATGTTTCAATTCTGAAGCCAGGCGACATTATAAAACGAAAATGGCCATATGATTCCGGACACAATTTCTACCATGCTAAAATTTTGGAGATGGAAATTCAACCAACACCAAAACGAAAAAAACGAGAGGTTACCAAACATTTAAACGTTTTAAACCACCGTTATTTAACTCCCAGGGGGAAGTGCGTGTAAATACGNTTTTTTGCGTAGGTTGGAGATTTCAAACAGCTCTCTAGGGGGTCCGGGTGGCCCAAATGAATTTCTGAATAGTCAAATCGACGTAGTTTGACCAGCTCTACAACTTGGCTTTACCAGTTTTTTTGAATTATTGCGAATTAATGTGATTTTTTTAAGTACGAATTTATTTACACGCATTTTCCCGCTACGGGTTACCAAAAACTCCTTCCCCCTAAGAGTTAACTGTTCCTTTATAGGAGAAAGAATTTTATCAGCCAAAGAACCCGGCCGAAATTGAAACAACCGCGGTCGAAAAATTACTTTTGACAATTGCCAATTTAAAGAATGAACTTGAATCAAAAGACAAAATAATTGAGACACTCAATGACGATCATGCAGCGTCCTTACGAAGCTTACCCTGAACGAAACAATTTCCTCACCGAAAAAACCACCTACAACTTTGAAAACTTTAAAATTATATGTACTGAATATCATTACCGCTAATCAGAAATGTAATCACGTCGAGTGAAAGCAAAACTGGGCGTATTCTAATAATTTATTTCGGGGATAAACCATGACCAAGACTGTAAAATTAAATTAAATATGTATGGGTTTTCTGATTAATCTTTACATATTGATCTTTACGCCGAAAAATTACAAGGCTGCTAATTACAAGGTTATAACATGTACAACTATTGCTGTTATGCAATAATTGCATAAGTGCAATTATTCCTTGAAATATTTCAAAGAACTTTTTAAATGTCACATATATTCTAACAAATAAAATGAATAGTTAATTCCAACAAGAATATGTAATTATTAATATAAATATTACGTATTGCAACTAGTGACTGAAGTGGGATTCGAACCAACAAGGTTGCGTTCACCTCATGTCGGCTAACCCAGCGCGAGTCAGAAAAAATAAGGTTAGGGCGTTATTACATTTTTCAAAGTGCCTATCGTAAACCACCATCCATCTGCACAACTAAAACCTAACCTCATGTGTTCCACAACATTGCTTTATTCTCAATAAAATATATTTTGACGCAGACTAATATTATTTCTTAGCAAAAAAAAAGAAGTTTTGTAACAAAAACAGACCCCGTACGTTGCCAGAATTTCTCGTCTCTGCATGCATTTCTGACAAATATAATTTATGCGCGTTGAGGGCCTCAACTTGAGGCAACCAGAAAACGGTCAGCATAGGGACTGCACTATATTTTTTTATTGGATCCGTAGCATAGATTCTGAATGCAAGGCAGTTTTTAGTTGATATTTTTGTATGCTTCACTTCTTCAGATATTCTTTCATTTCTTCTTGCAGTGGTTGACCAATTATCTACAATATACTTCAGTAGAATAAATATTCACGCATGTATGGTAATGATACCATTTCGGTTAACATTTGAATTTCACAAACTGGTGTGGGTAACGAGTTTGTTACCGAGCTGGACGGGACTCGTCGTATATTGACGAGTCCCATAAGTTATGGGCCATAACTCAATATACGACGAGTCTCGTTCCGCTCGGTGACAAACTTGTTGCCCACACCAGTACTTAAAAAATATTGATCATAAGTTATAATCAATACTTTTTTATGATTCATAACGAATTTTTATGATTCATAAGTTATGAATCATAACGAACGTTCTATACTTTGGGATTGCTTTAATTATTTGACGAAAAATTGTTCGTTAATTGCTCGAGCACCGAGGTCTCTCCGTTAATTACGAACAAGTACAAGATACTTTTTAAGCAACTTATTTTAATATTTTTGAACCTCGACTACTGAAACAGTCATCATAAATCCAAACCTTCGCGGGATTTGTCCGAATGTATTCCGGAAGAAGTCTTAAAAGTTTGTCATGCATGTGCTGAACTACATCCTTTTCAATTTCCTCTTTTGTTGCATTCGGAGTGCGATGCTGAAAAGAAAAAAAAATGTTTTTTGAACGTGAATTGTGACTCGTGTGCTGCTTTACAACACTTGGCGACTAACGGTGGCGATTTTATCAAAAACAAAAAAATATTGTAATTCAGCCAATGCCAAATAGCCCAGTCTGGTTACAGTTTATGAAAAATATAATTATCTTACTGAAAAAGACATGATTTTATCTTAGGAAGGATCTTTTTTATATTTCATTTTTTTAATATTCCATCATACGCTGTATGATGAAGTAAACAGATTACCTTCACGATTGTGTTTGGCAAAGTGGGCTTACATTTTTGGCTAGCTTTATAAGTCGCGTGCCGAGCCCCGCTTTGAGATCAAAATATCGGCTTTTACCCCTTGTATGTCACATATGTCCTGTTTTGCCAAAAGGGGGTATAATTAATTTTAAAATTTTAAAGGCAGAAATTTTTACCGCTTTTGAGCCTCGCTTCATGGGACTGCTTTATTATCGAATTAGTTACAAGCGAATTACTTCTTAATTTAATATTCCTTACCATCGTATAAGCTCTGCACCGTTCAATGCCAGCATATCCGATTGCGTCGAGTTTGTCGGCGTCTGAGACAATGTCGCGTAAAAACGCCACCGGTTGATCAAACTTTTCCAATAGCCCTTTCTTTTCTTTCGAGTATGACACATTGTCACAGATTTTTATCACAGTGTCAACTTCTTTTTCCGTAAATTTCTGTTCATTGGTGAGAAAAGAGCACATCACACCAAGGCCATCACTCGCTTCCTTTGATGAAGCGTACTTATGATCAAACACATCGTGCAGTAACGCAGCACTTATTCGAGTTAAAATAGGAAAACTACAATAAGAAATTGTTTTGTATCAGACTGCAGTAAGAAGTTTCATAAAGTGCGTACCGCTTTCTCCAATTTTGTATAACAATAATCTTTAATGAAACCTAAAAGTGGACTGTAATGAGAGGACCATCTAATACAACTGTTAGAAATATTAAAGAGATAAACGTCTAGTGTTGTACCTCTTTTAGAGAAAAAAAAATAAGCCATGACCATCAAATTTTTTCGAAAAAAACTGTTTTGGCCAAAATGTTTGTCTCGAAAAGTTAGCTTTTAATATTTTTGGAAAATCGAGGCCAAGTTCAACGAGTCACGTGATAAATTTGATTTAAGGCCTCCAAATGGGCCATTCTTTTGGCCACGCTAAAAGTGCCTAAACAAATTTTTTTTNAGGGAAATTCCATAGGATTCTGCCATAGGAGTTCTGAACATGCTATCAAAAATCTGAGAGAGAGCTGACGAGATATGCACATGAACTTTCGTGTGAGCAAAAAAAAAGTTAAAAAAAAATTTGTTTAGGCACTTTTAGCGTGGCCAAAAGAATGGCCCATTTGGAGGCCTTAAATCAAATTTATCACGTGACTCGTTGAACTTGGCCTCGATTTTTCAAAAATATTAAAAGCTAACTTTTCGTGACGAACATTTTGGCCAAAACAGTTTTTTTCGAAAAAAATTGATGGTCATGGCTTATTTTTTTTTTCTCTTAGTGAAGCAGAAATCAGAACAAAAACGTCAAACAAATAACTTTAATTTTCAACTCGAAACTAATCAAAACCTTTGGACAATCCAAATCGGGCGTTGTAAATTGTGCTAGCTAAAACAAGGGTTCAAAATCTATGTTTTTCTAGTATATTTCGCGAAAAAGAGGGCCTTATCGTAAAATAACGAATAAAAAGTCGACCTGCATTTACGACTGTGGATTTGCGCAGTAAGATGTGTCCAATTTTGGCGAAACGAAGTTTTCCCGTTTATGTCTAATAATTACAATAAATTATTAAATTCGAGCCTAAATTAAAAAAAAAATTGGTAACATTAGTTACCACCAGACTCTGGTGACCAGTCTAAAAAGGGAAAATCATGCCAAGAGAGAAAAATTCTACCAGTCGAATCTCAGCTGATTGAATACCATGACACCATGAAAAATTACCAAACTTGCTGCAAAAATTTCTAAACTTTTTAGACATTCAAAACGAAATCATATATGCAATTTCGAACCCCAGCTCTGATTCCAACCCTTGGGATATTTGGTCGGCGAAAGACCGGACCCGCCTAAAGTGCTCAATAGCATGAGATGAGTCACGTCCTTGCGTCATGCGAACTGCCCATGCATCAATGCTACTCTCACATTCTGCGGTCAACGTTTGCGACACCATTCTGATAGATCGTTTAATGAACATTAACAGAGCATAGCTAAACTCATTAGATGACTTTTGAGAAGTAACGTACGTGGTAACAAGTTTGGCAGGTCAAAAAATAATGCAATTCAGTCCATTTAAGGGCGCCAAGTGAACCTCAACATTAACACACTGTCTAACATACCTGTTTCGGCTCTATTGGTCCCTAGTAATAATTTTCTTTTCGCTGAAAGGGTCGTTTAATTATTTTGGGCTTGCAAGGCCCATTATATTAAAAATAAATTTTGCAAAATTATAAAACTTGAAAAGTTAGTACAGGGGGGTTGGTTATAAGGTCAAGGTCTAAAAAACTGACTTGACCTTATAAACAACCCCCCCCCCTGTAAAAAAATATGAAAACATAAAATTCTAAAACTAAAATTATAAAACTTGAAAAGTTAGTACAGGGGGGGTTGGTTATAAGGTCAAGGTCTAAAAAACTGACTGACCTTATAACCAACCCCCCCTGTAAAAAAATATGAAAACATAAAATTCTAAAACTGTTTGTAGCAACCTCTAGAATGTTTTAAAGTCATTTTTCTCTGAACTTTCAAAAAATTCTAGAGCTCGCTAGAGGGATTTTGAGAATTTTATTTTTACATATTTTCTTACTAACTTTTCGAGTTCTATAATTTTGCAAAATTTATTTTTAATATAATGGGCCCTGTAGACCCAAAATAATTAGAGTACCGTTTTAGCCATAACAAAATTCTTAATAGGGACCAATAGAGCCGTAACAGATACTCGTTGCCCTCTAATGGACTGAAGAGAGCCCTACGGACAGTGTTTAAAAAGGCTAACTATTTAAGCAATATTCAGCAAAAAACTTTAATTAACCCATGTTACATGGGCCATGTATAAAATGATTCTTAGACTGGGCTATTTAGATGTATTGACAAATCAAAGAATTTGCTCGAAGCCCAGTATTTCATAACTATGTAGCAAAAAATCATTATTAGAATTTAGAACGGGAAATCAATTTATAGTTTTCAAAATAAGTTGCAAGTAACAAATGCAAAAATTCAATACACGCAAATCTGTATCACAATTAACTTCACAGCAGGAAATTGATACAGTTTGCAAATTTGGTGTACTACCTGAGATACTACTCCGGATATTTGATGAAATTAAAATATGATTGTGTTCCGTGTATCAATTAATGTGATAAGAGATTTTGATAATTTTGAGCAACTTTATTTATCAAATAAAAATACCAGAATATTGAAGATTTACATATCAAGGATAACAGAGAGTTACTTATATAGTATTTTTTGTTCGTAGTATGTTTTTGAGAAATTGGTTTGCCTTAATTTAAAAAAAGAAACGTAGCGGCAAGGAAGGCCGTAAAAATAATGATTGTGCGACCAGGATAATTTGGTAAACAATTTACAGAAAAACAGGACCTCTAATTTATCAAGGTGGCTTCAGCCAAAAAAAGACGAAAAACCCTTAATAGAGAATATTCAAGACNGTATAGGTATGTGACAATTTTAGCTATTTTTCTTCATCGAATTTTTTATGGTGGATAACGCGTAAAGGTAATAACGTGTAAAGGTGATAAAGTGCAAAGTGGATAAAGGGTAAAATGTCGAAAAATTTTGGAAAAAATCATGTATAGGTATGTGACAATTTTAGCTATTTTTCTTCATCGAATTTTTTATGGTGGATAACGCGTAAAGGTAATAAAGTGTAAAGGTGATAAGGTGTAAAGGTGATAAAGGGTAAAGTGGATAAAGCGGAATCCGTCGAAAAATTTTCGACGGATTCCGCTTTAGACTTTTTAGAAGTTATTCCCATTCAGTCGGTGCCGTAATAGCCTATTACTAATAGGCTATATACATATCAACATTTACTCAAGGTCAAAAGTTTATAAAGGCGGGATTTTAACGAAAAATACCATAATATCTTATAATAATCTTAAAACCATTACAAAAAGACAGGAAACATTAAAAATAATCCCGGGCAATTAAAGGATAATTCGCAAAATAATCAAACGTTTTATTACAGGTTGCGCCGTTATGTTTCACTGTTTTAAAAAAAAATATTTTCCTCGAATACATACCTTTATACGTTACGCCCTGCGCCGTTATGTTTCGCTTTTTCCCGCTCGGGCCACAATGTTTCACTATTTTTCGTTTTTTTTGTGAAACATAACGGCGCACCCTGTGTATAGGCGGTCAAGGTTTTTTCGGGCAATTAAATGTTTCAAGAACTTAAACAATGTGCTTCGTTTGTTTCTTAATGTACATCATGTCCCTATTTTGTTGACGTATTTGCTTACCAAATTTTGCCTCAAATTTATCGTTCTCAGTTGCTAATTCGGCTTCAACTTTTTTGCGTTGCTCCGACGACTTCTTTAATTTAGCAAAGACAGCTTGAACATCTTTCTTGGGGAATTCGAGAATACTTGCTATTTGAGAATCGTTTGCATTTGTACTAGACTGAATCTTTTCTCTCAAAATCTTTTCGAGTTGATCTTTATCATCTTTTTGCTGTTGAAGTGTTGCTTGAATAGCTGAAAATAATTTTATAGTGAGGGCATGAATTTTGTTACTCCTGCTGCTATTTATTAATTTAATATACAATTATTTTAATCACAGAGTGAAAAAAATAAAAACCTTCAATGTTCCTCAAAATAATGCATGGAGGGATTATAAGATCTTGGATTAAAAACAATGTGCACGACCTTAAGAGTGTCTGGACTGCTTTTTTGTGTTCTCATCCACACAGTTTCTAGTTTTTCTAGATTTCCTGATCGACGCGAGGCGTCCTGGGCCAACAAAATATCATTTATCATTCAAAGAGAGCCGCAACACGAATGACGATATTTTTAACAGAATTTTAATTTTTTTAGAAGCAAAAATGATTTGAGAAATCCTTGCACTACACTTTGATTGTCTCCTTTTTTCGTTATTTGACAAACTGCGGAAGTTATGCTGTCTAACAGGGTAAAACACGGTTTTGGGCAGAAAAACCAATCACTCTTTTGTGTCGCAAAACTTTATCACACTCATAAAAAAAATCAGAGACTTTGAGTAGATTAAGAAAATGGCTAGCTTGTGGTATAAAAAAAATTAATCCGATAAAATTTGTAGAAAGCATTCACATTTGTTCAGCGCCCCTGGAACGCGTCTCAGACTACTTAAAAATATGTAAGCTTAACCCTTTAAAGATTATACCAAAAAACTATATTTTTTTCTCGACTCAATATACAAGTTCACCCCTTAAGATAACGGTTCTTTGCAAATTGCTTTTATGGTACAGGTCCTGTACTACAGGAGTCGTGGTTATAACTTATAAGGTCAATGTTTTGAAAACCGACCTGACCCAATAGCTACCCGTAAAGTATGAAGACCTTTTATTAAGTTTCGCTTGAAAAGGTTTAAAAAGACATGACTTCGTTCAAAAAATTTGAAAACCTTTTTTGGCAAACATCAACAAAAAAAAACTGAATTGACCTTAGCGCAAAGAACCACAAGTGTTAGTAATGGTTTTTTGATTTCTCCAAAACGGTTCATATTCATAAGACTGGAACTATATACATTTAGCATATTCCGAANCAGTGACGGAACGAGTTGACAGTTTTTTTTGGAATCGATGGTTTTCGGAACGAGTTGACAGTGACGGAACAAGTTGACAAAGTGAAACGAGTTGACAGTTTTTGACGAAAAAATCGGAAACGAAAGTGTCAACTCGTTTAGTCACCAACTGTATACCAAAAAGCTATATTTTTTCTCGACTCAATATACAAGTTCACCCCTTAAGATAACGGTTCTTTGCAAATTGCTTTTATGGTACAGGAGTCGTGGTTATAACTTATAAGGTCAATGTTTTGAAAACCGACTTGACCCAATAGCCACCCGTAAAGTATGAAGACCTTTTATTCAGTTTCGCTTGAAAAGGTTTCAAAAGACATGACTTCATTCAAAAAAATCTGAAAACCTTTTTTGGCAAACATCAACAAAACAAAAACTGAATTGACCTTAGCGCAAAGAACCATAAGTGTTAGTAATCGTTTTTTGATTTCTCCAACACGGTTAATATTCATAAGACTGGAACTTTATACATTTAGCAAATTCCGAACAATAACACAAAATGGAAACAATACAAAAATCATGATTATCCAATCAGTAGTAGTTGATTCATGAAATTGAAATAATTTAAGTTCATTGTGCGTCGTCCAGACAAACACAAAAAAATATGAGTAAGTAATGTATTTTTAAACTTCGCTATTTTTTTAGTTCTGAGTCAGAAGGAAATATGCTTTTGAAATAGCTTTTTTTTTGAAAAAAAAGTGATTGATAAATCGTAAAAACGAAACGTAGTCAAACGTAACGCCTGTGAAACGGTAATAAAGCCATTTTATAACATAAAATATACAATAGTGATGAATTAAACATAAAGTAAACAAATAAAATTGCTGAAGGATAACTAATTGTTTACAGTAATTGATAAAGCAGAAAACGAGATTATTCGGAGAGGTCAAAAATATGCCGGGAAAAATTAAAAATACGGAAGATTCGCCCTATAAACGATTTATTGACAGCGAACGGACGAAACCATCACAGAAAAAAATGGCGCATTCTGTGTTCATTGAGCGTATGCAAAGAAAGTGGAAAAATATGTCCGAAAAGGAACGATATTACTACGAAAAATCTGTAAGTTTAACGGTATATTTGGCACTCCAGCAAATAGTCTCGGTTTGGCTTGCTCGGAGCCAAAAAACGAAATTTGGCTCGGCTCGATGTCACTATTGACCGAGCCAAATAATTTTTGCGGCTTGAGCCGAGCCAAAAAAGGAGCGAATTATGCCGAGCCCTTGTTACAATTGTTTTTTTTTTCTTATTTTTATCAATAGCTCAAAAACGGTAATTGCAAACTCCAATCACTTTTCTATGAATTTAATTACAGGTTTAACAACATATATATTTTTCGAAGTCCAAGTTTGAACTTATTAATGGCGCTTTATATATGGACGACAATCTGCTTCAACAAAAAATTTCAAAGCAACCTCATAGACTATGAGTCATAGTGTTTGAAATTAAAAATTAAAAAGTATCTTGTCATTAAATCCATTTAAAGCAAACTGACTTGACCCTATAAGTACTGAAAAAAAGTTTAAAAAGACATAATTTTTCACAAAAAAAAACGAAACAAGGCCTGCATTTTATGGGGAAACAATTTGACTTGACCTTATAGTGGTTAAAATGTCAAACCAATAACAACAAGCCCGTAGTGTGAAATTCATTTATTATAGGAAATGATACATTTTTCCGCATACCATTTATTCTGTGTCTATAAACGTGCGGAATCGGAGACTGGGACGACAACCGGTACGCGTGAAATGTGGAACAATTTACAAGACGCCGAGAAAAAATATTACAACGTTTGGTTGATACTATTTTAGACTACAAAGTATACTGTGTAGTATAGTGACTATAGCGTATACAGGTCATTTACTTATACTATGTTGTTAAAAAAAGTTATAAAATCACGTCTAAGAGGGCCTCAAATAAAATTTTAAAAGACCTATTTAGGTGAAAATAACTTTAGGTAAAAGCCATTTCTTCTGACATCATCTAGAGAACCTAAACTGTTTTTAAACCTGAATTTGCCATAAATATAACATCCTAACTACTTATCTTGACAAAGTTGGGTTATCTTAACACTTTGTTGACCGAAACGTATCGCAATTTCCAATTATCTTACCAAACGCTCTACCCAGTTATATTATAAAGTT
>SCLG01000129.1:427574-438028 GCA_004367875.1 Oikopleura albicans
GACCCCTTTGTGGGCTTTTTTGACAACATAAGAGATCAAATTACGATTTCCTTGAAATATGGTACTTCCTCTATGGGAGGAGGCACTGTAGTCTTAAAACCATCTTTAGTACATCATCCTGTTTTTAAACCTGAACCTAAGATGGTGTTTAGTTGTTGTGTCCAACTGTGCGGCCAATGTGGCCTTCAACCCTTCTTAGTGTTTTTAGGCGATAAAATTTTTGACACTTTATAATGAATAAAATCAGCTGCTTCTTTTGGTGCAAAGTAGGTTTCCGTTTCGTCACGATAAATATACGGAAAACGCAAAATCCACACCGAATTCGTCGACAATACAATTTCCTCTGGTGAAGTTCGAAATGTGGGAGCATTTCGTCCGGGGGTTACCAACGGTCTTTAAATAGTGGTTACAGAATTAACGTAACAAAATTCAACTGTAGGAAAGTGAAGGGGCCCCAAACAGGGGGTGGTTATTAGGCTTTGGGTAAAATGACTATAATACCATATTATGGTAACCATAAATACAATTTTAACACAAGATTAAACTTTATAACCATCTTAAAAAAACCATAAACATCTGGAAAAATCCAAGACTCCAAAAAAAAAAAATTTTCAAAAAGATGAGAATTAGCAGACAAAAAAATTGAAAAATTGAAAATTTCATCCCAAAATTTGAACGTTTTGGATTTCGCCAAAAAAATGGCGTTTTTCAAATATTTTTACAAATGCTAGCTAAAAAAAATAAGGATGAAATCACAAATTCTTCAAAACCAGTACCTAATTTTCACTTCAACTTCACAGTGAGAAGGAATCGCAAACCAAATCCGCATCAGTTGCCCAGCCGAGCCCGTTGAACGATGTCCGCGAGAAGAAGGGCTCGGAACATACAGGGGCATATATTCGTGATCCAAAACGACACTGGCCGATGCGGCTACCCCACTTGATCCGCCTCAATTTTGTGTTAAAAAAATATTTTAAAGATACCTACTATAAAATACAGACAATAGTTACCTGTATAAGTTACTAAGTAGTTCTGTATGTTACTAGGTAATAATATATGTTTTTAGTCTTTTTATAATTGAGACAAAGGAACAACCTTACAACTATAAAATAAAGAAAGATATGTAAAAAGTTTTACATATGCTGTATATGATATACAACTTACTAAGTAATAATGTATGTTACTAACTAATAAATCGACGTAACTTACAAGATATAATCATTGGTAGAACAATCCCACGTACGGGTTTAAACGGATAAAATTCCGTGAAATAGCGCCGCGAGATCATTTCTATAAAATAATAACGCCAAGGCGGCACTCGTTTTTTTACAAATTAACACAGTCCTTGAACGACCTTGGAAGGCGTTTGCATAAAGAAACGATTTCCTCTCGCCGTCTCATATTCATAACCGATAAAGCCCCGCACAACCGGTGAAATGTCCCACCGAAGCAAGAAATTCGAGCGGTTTATAAAACCGGGTTGCTCAATTCCCTTCATTTCCGAATAGGATGAAAATGAGCCATATTTGAGACATGACCAGGACGGGAAAAGTGGTAAAAGTCCCTTGGGAGGGTGGTAGCCGAATTGGTAGAATCCGGATTCGGTTAAAAGCGGAAACCAACAATAAAATTCTACCAATTCCGGATTCTCCCAATTCGACTACCACCCTTGGGGGAGTCGGTCGTTTCCATTCCGGATAGATATCGAGCTCGGGACGGAATTACCGTTTGAACATCCTCGATTTGTTCTGTATCGTCTTCCGTTTTCAAATCTGATTGGCTCCTGGGCTGAGTGAAGCCAGCGTCCGAGTTACTCTTGCTCGACGATTCGATTTGTAACTGAGATACTTTGTCCTAAAATGAACAAAATATAAACGGGCTATAAGGTCGTAGTTAAAGTTATTAGAAGCATAACTAATCTAAATTAAGTTCGTTATAAGGTTTTGATATTTCATGCATATTAAAAAGAGACTTTTCAATCCAGGTTAATTTAAACACAATATTTTTAAAACTATTCCAGTCGTTTTAACACGAAGATCTATTTTTTAACACGAATCTTTTTAGCACGGAATTCTTCTTAGGTGATTTATTTTCAATGCGAATATTTTTTAACGCGGAATTTTTCTTAGATGTGATTTATTTTTAACCCGAAACTTTTTAACACGAAATTTTTTTAACACGAAACTTGTTTAACACGAAACTTTTTAACACGAAACTTTTTAACACGAAACTTTTTAACACGAAACTTTGCTAACACATTTTTTTAACTGTTTAAACACGGAATTTTTTTACACGTCTAATTTTTTAACACAGATATTAGGAAAAACGTGGGAAAAAATTCCATGTTAAAAAATGTCGTAAGTTTCTCCTCGTTCATGTACCTGAATGGAGGCTAAGTCCGGATTGAACACTTCAAACGTAACTCTATCTAACTGGTAAAGTTTTTCCTCGAGCACAGCATAAAACGTGTGATTTGCTTCGTCTAAATTAAAGGGATCATCTCGCTGCACTTGAAGCCGTCCACAGCTTGAGCTGGCTAGAGTGCGAGATCGGGAATTGTGGGCCATGACGACCCCTTCCCCAGCTTCACCCGGCAGTCTATGCCATTTATGGACGCAATGGCGATCAGTCAACGATCGCACCTCACAAAGCTGACGCCCATTACGCCACTCAGTAACGCATGTTTGCTGCACGGAGGGTTTAATTAGATCCTTTACAAGCAAAAAAAAAAATGATCAAGCCCTTGAACCGTACTTTAAAAAAGAGAGTTAAAAATGACATGACAAGACGTGTTTAAAACACGCTGTAAAACATCTGTCTATTGAACTTATAAACACTTCAAAAACCCAACATCAGAAATACATCCTCGAAACCTACAGTCGCTCTTGGTTAGAAGTTATAATCAGAGATCGGCACATTTGATTTTTTTGGTCATTTTTCTAAAAACGTATTTTTGAAGAATTTTAGAAAAAAAATACCAGCGTTGTTGGTTATAACTTATAAGGTCAGCTCTTTTGGCCACTAATAACTTATAGCGGAAAAAAGAGCTGACGTTACAAACTACCAACGCTTGTAATTTTATTTCTAAAAATCTCCAAAAATAAAAGTGTACAAAAGTTTTTAAAAAATTGACACTTTGCAATCACCCCGAAAATCCATTATGTAGCCGTTAATTATAATATATATATAGGGGGGTCTGGTTATAAGGTCAAGCCCGAAAAAAATGACTTGACCTTAATGCACTTCAAAAAAAATGACTTGACCTTAATGACATTTAAAAATTTTTTTCCTAATATTTGATTTTCGCGAAAAAATTATGGTCTTCACTCTACAAAATGTTAAAAAGACACTATTTTATAGAAAAAAAGTGTAAAAAGACATGATTTCTATAGAAAAAAAATGTGCGAGNAAAAATTCAATGATAAAAAATGTCGTGTTAAGTAAGTTTCTCCCCGTTCATGTACCTGAATGGAGGCCAAGTCCGGATTGAACACTTCAAACGTAACTCTATCTAACTGGTAAAGTTTTTCCTCGAGCACAGCATAAAACGTGTGATTTGCTTCGTCTAAATTAAAGGGATCATCCCGCTGCACTTGAAGCCGTCCACAGCTTGAGCTGGCTAGAGTGCGAGATCGGGAATTGTGGGCCATAACGACCCCTTCCCCAGCTTCACCCGGCAGTCGATGCCATTTATGGACGCAATGGCGATCAGTCAACGATCGCACTTCACAAAGCTGACGCCCATTTCGCCACTCAGTAACGCATGTTTGCTGCACGGAGGGTTTGATTAGATCCTTAACAAGCAAAAAAATGATCAAGCCCTTGAACCGTACTTTAAAAACGAGAGTTAAAAATGACATGACAAGACGTGTTTAAAACACGGTGTAAAACAGATTGAACTTATAAACACTTCAAAAACCCAATATCATAAATACATCCTCGAAACCTACAGTCAGCTCTTTTGGCCACTTTCTAAAAATCTCCAAAAATACACTTTTAAAAAATTGACACTTTGCAATCACCCCGAAAACCAATATGTAGCCGTTAATTATAATATATACTGTGCGGTGAAAGGTTTATTGAAAATGTGTGTTTTTTTTTCTTAGATGACATCGTCGTGTCGCACTAGAATCTAAGAAAAAAAAAACACACATTTTTAATAAACCTTTCACCGCAGAGTATATATTTATGTACCGTCTGTCGGTTTCCAAATGTGCCAAAATAGCTAAAGCTAAAATTAAAATGATATATCAATTTGGAAATACCCATATGGACATTGATAAAATTATGCCAGCTGGAACACCGGCACGCGGTATATAGGATTATAATAATTTAATCATAATTATGTAATTGTATTCCTCTAGGAAAAATTTATATAAATAATTTATATATATTTCTGAAGAAAAATGTAATAATATTCCTAAATACATTTTGACTTCACTTTAAATATCAATTGATAACTGCCCAGATAAAGTTTCCGATACATAAACCCGACTTAAGTTCTTTCTCATATTTATCCGCAGCAGGTCCTCTGGCATGTTGACGGTATACAATAAGGGCCTGTTGAACTTGATTGTTGTGAATTCGCGTCGTATAATGCGACGGGAGAGAAGTCAAATATGCTTTTTGAGCTTCCGGTAAAAGCTTTGAACACCGTGCATCGGAAAACGTCAATTCCGGATTCAACGCTTTTCGAAGTTTTGTCTTGGTTTCTTAGTTAGGGTGTCAATATATCAAATTCGGCACCATGCTCTTTAGGATAAAATGGTTTTCCAAGAAAAAGTTTTTTTGATGAGAACGTTTTTGGAAAAATTCGTTTTGAAAAAACGTTATTTTTCTACATTGCATGGGAAAGGTCGCAAATTCATTAAAATTTTCCCGAAAAACG
This sequence comes from Oikopleura albicans, assembly GCA_004367875.1. Lineage (NCBI taxonomy): Eukaryota > Metazoa > Chordata > Appendicularia > Copelata > Oikopleuridae > Oikopleura > Oikopleura albicans. The sequence goes on from SCLG01000129.1 coordinate 432,463, forward strand.
TTTTTCTTCGAAAGACATATACAGTATATGACACTCATAACTGACAAACGCTCAAGCATGGCATCTCGTTCACTCTCAATGATTTGCTCCGGTACCTGGTCAAGAATGATGAACCGATAAAGGGCGTCACAAGCTTGGAGAAAAACGCTCAATGGCGGAATCTCAAAATGATTTCGAGTCGACCGCCGCATATTATCGTTGTGCCCTTTTCCGGCCACAATTGGCTCTATATGAGGAGACAAAAAATTCCACAGCTCTTCATTGCCACCCACCGCATTTTTTGACTGAAAAGGGATCACAGGCTGTCATTGATACCGATTTAACCGTTGAGCTCAATAAAAAATATAGGGGTAGGTAAATACGTTCATAGAATTAGCTTGACTTTAGTGCACTTTTTAAAAACCAAAATCAATCAATTTTGGAACTTCCGGCCCAACCAGATTTTTGGCGCAACCTCATTTGGGCACAACCTGATTTGGAGAAAAACTGAAAAGGACGAAACTTGAAAAGAGTTTCATTTGCGATAAATTTAATTTTAAATTTTAAAAGCCATTTCAGGTTTCGCCCAGATCAGGCTGTCCCGTTGGTTCCATGTGACCCCGTCTTCCACATTTCACCGGTAGACCACATTTCGGACGCTCGACGCCGCTTTCCCCACCGGGAGTTCCGCTCAGCGCCGTTTGAGTCACCCTCTCGTTGAATCTTGATTGAGTCTTGGAGCAGCTCGAGACAGCTTGGGATCGGCATGTTCTCTTCCATAATCCGCGCATCTTGGGGCTACAAAAAGAGAGTCACATTTTGGCACCGGGGTTTTCCATGAAAACGGTTTCCAAAAAAAGTTTTTCATTTAGGCGTTTTTCCTGGAAATTTACAGAAACGCGTGGCCCTTTAAATGTACTTTTACATAAACATAAATATTTTCCTTGAAAGAATTTGTCATAATTTCAACCGGGTCAGTTCCGGTTATCTGAATATGGTTAACCTACCAGTTTTTTTTTTGACTCGGAATTTCAGACAGTTCTGGGGAAGGTTAAAACGTCATACTATAGTTAACTCATTTACTCCAGATAATTCGTCAATCTTCTTATTTAGAAAAATTATGCGCTACAATCATAAAGGATGCCCCAGGAAAAAGTATGTGTCTTAGGAGAAGTATGTGCTAGGAGAACAAAAACTGTATGACCTTTCTTTCAACAAATATTTTAACAATATTCCGATACAGCTGTATCATCAAATACATTAGGTACGCCTGAATAACAAGTAGTTTCTTTCATTATAGGGAAAATTTTCATTATATAGAAAGCGGCCTATAGAACACGCCACGCTCACGCCACGCTCACAACATGTGTCTACGGTGTGGTCCAACAATTAAATAGACAGGACAAATTTTTACACGGACTTTTAAAGCTGAAACAATATAAAACTGCGTGCGAAAATTTGCCCTGGCTGATTCATTGTTGGACCACACAGTATATACCGTTCAGCCGATATCTATAATTTATATCTTATCTATTTTATTTGCTGAATAATGGAAAAAATACGTCATTCTGATAATTGGATGTCCAATTGGACATATACTGTATTTACTGTAGTATCCTTCCTATAAGTTATAGGTGCTTGAGTTGAGACGATATTCTTCATTTCGGCACAGGTGTACCACTTGACGACATTTGTTATAGGCTATAACAAATGTCGTCAAGTGGTACACCTGTGCCGAAATGAAGAATATCGTCTCAACTCAAGCACGAATCCCAAAGGATTAAAACTGTACTTAAAACTACTGTATTTAAACTCACCTGCAGAACTAAAACGTAATTGTCTTTCTCTGGTACGGTAAATAAGTTATTCGTCGCTGAGTCGGTCAGCAACCTGGAATGGCGAAAAATGTTGTACACTTGATTTTCGAGGGAATCAATCAGGCGTTTTTGGGGGACGCGTTTTCGCTTTGTACGCGCATAATCTCCATCTGCGAAGTCACGAAGGTCTTCCTCACATCAAGGTTATATATATATATATATTCTCCTAAAACGGACAAAAAATTATTTTTTTTCTCGTTAAAACGGTCCTTTAATTATTTTGGGCCAAAAGAACCCATTTAATCAAAAAAACAATTGTGCCATATTACATGAAACTTAAAAAGTTAGTAAGAAAATCTGGAAAATAGAGGGGATGTCATGGACTGCACTAGGTCGGACTGCATTAGGGTGCCGATTATGGACTGCACTCGAAAAATCGGACTGCATTCCTTGTATTTTAAATCTTAAAATCCTTATATCTCACGTTCCTATGTATGGAATCAAATGATTTTTTTGTGGTCTCAATATTTTTTCATATTCTTTCATCTCCCGCTACTTTCGGTCACTGGAAAAAAAAGTGAAAACCGGAACAACCGAATATCGAATTATTTAACCGTGAAAAACGCCGTGTTAAACTTACCCGGAATCTTTTTTTTGTTTCAAAAATTCTTTATCTAGATGGTAATACAATACTTGAGTGCAGTCCGATTTTTCGAGTGCAGTCCATAATCGGCACCCTAATGCAGTCCGACCTAGTGCAGTTCATGACATCACAAATAGAGTTCTCAAAATGTATGTAGTTAACTCTAGAATGTTTTGAAGGTTTAAAAAAATATGACATTCAAAAAATTGTAGAGCTCACTACATACATTTTTAGAATTCTATTTTTCCACATTTTCTTACTTATTAAGTTCTATAATTTGTCAAAATTGTTTTTTGATTAAATGGGTCCTATTTCCCAAAAAATAATTAAAGCAACGTTTTGGCGAAAAAATGCATAATAGGGTCCAAAGACACGGAAACAGATATTAGAAAACGTATTACTGGTCCAAATAGAGTCCTTACTGCCATTAGGGCCATGTTTTACAAAACAACCGGTTAGGAAAGCGACTTTAGAACTCTTTTGGGAGCTCAAAATCATCTCTAATGATCGTATTCCGCCGCTATTTGATATTTAAATATCTGTAAAAATCTAAGGAATAAGGACGATAACCCCGCCTGAGATAAGGCACACTTTTCAAAAAGTAGGAGTAGCCGCGGCGGGCACGGACGCCCAAAACGTCGCCAATTGTTTTCGACGCCCAAAGAACCTAACAATCTCGTAATCGGATTAATGAGACTTCGGCGACAATCATCCACCGAATGAAACCAACTGTCCAATTCGATGTCAAGTGATGTCGTTGGTTGAATTAAAAGTGCCAAATGGCACACGGAAAGCATAAACAAATGGACAAGCGCATTTTTTACATCATTCTCTTTTAGTCGATTTTGACCGATATATTCGCCATCGCACGCTTTTTACCGAAGTTCAGTAAAAATTAACGGAAAAGTTTAGGGATACCATTAATGTGCAATTTAAAGTGGGCTGACAAGCGAGGCTGTTTTGCCATAGACACGCGCATTGTTAGCCCCACTTCGCGGAGCTGCTCTGTAATAGAATTGGCTATATCCGTACTCTCAGTTGGGCTGTTCGGTACGGAACTGGCAACAAGCATGCTCTCAGCTTCGCTGAGCTGTTCTGTCATGGGATTGGTTAAACCCACACTCTCCGCACCACTTCGCGAGCCTGCTCTGTAATAGGACTGGCTACACCCGAACTCTCAGCCCCGCTTCGCGGCGATGTTCTGTATTGGGACTGGTGTATAATATTGTACAATATTTATTGAATATCCAAAATATTTTAGAGTAGATGTAATCAAGTCTATTGAACTATTACAGTCTACTGAACCGGAATGTAAGTGCTTTTCGGCCATTTAGACCTTCAAAAGTACATTCAATGCATTTCATGTAGATTATTTTAAATCGTATTACATTATTATACTGAAATATTCTCCCATGAAGAACATTAACTAACATTTAATTAATTGTAGGACAACTTATTACTTAATCTAATTGACCAAAACGGCATACAGATCATCTGAACCGAAAAAATTACATGACATACAACGTACATTGAGTTTAAAAGGATGGTCAGCCTGTATACATATTCTGCAATGAATGACATTCTACGTCATTAACCCCCAAAATACAAAGAAAATTATATCGTCATCTATTAGCCTTCTTCTCGGTACCTGTCGTGGTTATAATTTGGTCGTAAGTTTTCACGCGTCCAGAATACAAAATACAGTTATCCATACCTATTAATAGCTAAATTATAACAACGACGATAAAAAAACGACGTTACAAATATGTTGTGACAACCCTACAGTGTCCACGCGGGCTCCTTGAACCTTTATCTACAAAATTTGACAATAGAACCCCTTTTTTGAGTCAAGAATCTTGAGAAACGTCTAAATCAAAGCTTACTGTTTTAACTGGTCAGAACCATAATAGCATGTTCTCGTAAATAAACGGTCGACCAGTCCTTAACCGGACTCATAATATATTTGTCAATTGGCATTTGTCGTTTTTACGGTGGTTTTGGAACTCTTAGGAACTTTAAATTGGTCCGTCCAAATGTGGCCTCGTGATTGGCTTTAAAAATAAATTTAGAATAATAATATTTTACAAGAAAGATTAAATATTGATGAAAGAACAATATACTCGTTTTAATCATTTTTACGGTATCTTATCTTGCGTAAGAAAGTTGATATATAGAAACGGTGTTCATCAAGAAAATATAATCGAAGATTTTTGAGAATATGGTATGATATGATTCACTTATGTTCATATCATATGAACATAAGTGATTATAAACATTACACTTTACTACATAATTATTCAAATAAAAGCTTATTTGTGATTGAGAATTTTTTAAAGTTTCAAATCTCAATCATTTGAATTTAGGTATATAGTAAAAATTTATTGCACGGAACACAGCTGAAAGAACACGGACTAATAAAGTATGATTCATACTGTATGGATTACAATATATCTACAATGATAGATAAATTTGTGACTCAAAAATGAAAGATAAAAATCTACAAATATCTACAAAATATATGCCACGGTTTTCGACGTCACGTTTCCTCAACAACAATCCAAATTAATAATATTTGAAAATAGCATTATATGTATAATTTATGAAAATTTAAAAATCAAATACAGTCCCGGCTTTCAAATTGTGCACCTTCAAATTGTGCACGACTGCCAAATTGTGCACTTTTTCAGGAAAATTTACGTGACTGCCAAATTGTGCACGGTTTTTCAGACCGATGTTTTTGCAAACGACCTTCAAATTGTGCACATTTTCCATACCAATGTTTTACAAAACGACTTTAAAAGTGTGCATTTGTTTCATTTGTTAGGCCTATCAGACAAACAAATATCTTATTTTTACTTCCAAACGACCACCTAGATTGATTTTGTATACATTTTTAACTCGAAAACACCCTAGGAAATTTTGTTTAATATATTTAAATGTTTTTGGGCCCATTGTCGGGTAAAAATAGCAATGTTACATAATTTTATGGAATTTTGACCAAAATTACGGCAAAACATCCGGTATTAGTTCAAAAATAGCGAAAGCTTTTTCGGAAAAATATGGTCAAAAAATTTGCAAAGTTAAAATTACAAATTGTTTCAAGCGTTAAATTGTAAATAATCCAAAT
>SCLG01000129.1:438219-466267 GCA_004367875.1 Oikopleura albicans
TTAAAATATCAAATTGAAAAATTGAACTTTTCCTTGGATAGACTTGGCAAGCTCAATGAGCGCTGAAAAGTCATTGGACGCCCGTGGGACCAAGAAAATCACTTGTTCATCAGGACACCAATAAAATTCAATGCTGCATTCGTCAAATTGCGCAATCTTTCGAAAGTCCCGCTTTGGCCGTAAAAGTGGGAAAATGACTTGATTTAATGTCTTTCCAAATCGCGATTTACCCAAAATTGCAATAATGCAATACTTTTTTGAACTTCGGTAAATCCATTCAAACGCGTTATCGCACAGTTTTAACGCTTCCAGACGATAATCAACGATGACTTCAGATTCATCTAACTCGGCAACCTCCTCGATTTCCGCTTCTTCTATATTACCTTCATTTTCTAAATATGCCTATGTAATATTAATGGCTCACATTTTGGGCTCACATTTTGGCTCACATATTTGGGCAATTTATAGAACACCTTATAAGGCACGGATTTCCCCGCACAGGTTCTTTTTTAGCGTTCCGCCTTGGAATTCATAATAAAAAAATTTCGTTATAAAAATCTGCGCTATTTATTAGGTTTTAAAAATATTACATGGGATTGGTTATAAGATGAAAGTCTAAAAACTGTCTTGAGCTCAAATGCATTTTAAAAAACTGACTTGACCTTAGAACCAACCAATTTTTTTTTTCTTTCGATACAAAAAGTATGATTTTTTAGGAAAAAAAAGTGAAAAAAGACATGATTTTTATGGAAGAAAAACTGACTTCACCTTATAACGGNCTCGCCATCATCGGCGATTTCCATTTAATCTATTCTAAAAAATGTGATTTTTGAGTTCGTAGCATAAATAAATCAAACAGAATAATTTTTAATGGTCCGTCAAACGATATTTGGTTTAAAACGTAGGGGTAATTTTCGTAGGGGTTTTTCCCATCCAGACAGTCATAGTACAGTCCTGACTTTTCACATGTGCAGATGCAGTGATGGACGATCATTATCACGGCCTAATTCTAAAGAACAAGACCCCCCCTAATCTTTATTCAAATGTATTAAAACAACTTATTATTATTATAATTATTAAAAGGGGTGGGATTATAAAGTCAAGACCAGAAAAACTGACTTAACCTTATTGCTCCTTAAAAAACTGACTTAACCTTATAACCATTAGAAAAAAATGGACTGCGGCCCCCAAAAATGGTCTGCGGGGGAGCGGGTCGTCCCTCAACAAGAAGCCGACAAAGACATGATGTTCCCCGACAAAACGTACAGAAAGACATGACTTCCATAGAATAAAATGTGTCAGCGGTAGAAGTCTCCCTCCAACAAAAAGACCTGATTTATATTGAAAAAAAAACAATATAGCCTTATAACGATCAAAATCTAAGACCTTATAACAACCACGCCCTATAGTTCCCGTTAATGATATCAAATATGCTACACAGTGTGCGCGACATGGTTTCTATAGCCTTTTTTATACTACTTCAGAACTTACCCCTACACTAAAAAATCACTTTGAACTTCAAAGTTTTTTTTCTAGGAAAGCGCCTACAATGTAAACAATTCATGTTGATGAAACTATTTCACGAAAAGGATTACATGTAAAGTTTACATTGTAAACCAACTTACTAAACAATTCGTCTGAGTGGGAATACTTAATAAATGACGCTCATTTTTCCTGCTCAGAATGGGCCAGTCTGAGTGTAAGTCAGCATACTTTATTTCCATTCTTGGTCATTTCTGCCCATAAAAGTTAGAAGTTTTTATTTGTGACTCTCCACAAACACTGACCCGAACACAAAAAATGGTCAAAAAACTTTATTAGCTCTTATTAACTTTATAATAAAGTTTAATTTATACTCAGCCTGAGTTAGGTAATCTAAGTGAACAAATTAGGTAACTCACCCCTAGGGCCCCTCCCTCTTTCATAAAACAACTCAGTTTCTCTGTTATTTCTCTTTTATCAATTATTTGTTAGACGAATTATTATTATTTATACGAATTATTATAAATTATATTCTAATTATTAATTATTTTACATTATTGAAAAAACAAAAAAAAAATAGAAATTCGATCACAATCGACCAATCAAATTGCTTCGCTCCAAAATTAATTTTAGTTCCATTAGTAGTAATTTTACTATGTTACATAGTCTATGTAACATAGTCTATGTAACATGTTGTATTTATTTATTTTTTTATAATAATTTATTGTACTTCCAAATAAAGGATAACTTATCCGTCNAAGTGCAAAAAGGGTAATCGGGCGAAAAAAAATCGGGGAATGTGAATAAAGTATGTTTGGTTTAAAGTGTAAGTGGTCAGAAGTTGAAGTGAGCGAAAGTTATTTGAGAATAAAGTCAAATTGGTCGAAAGGTTAATCGGTCGAAAACTTTCGCCCGATTAACCTTTCGCCAAAAATAACAACAGACCGATTCAGACGGTGCCAACGTAGTCTATGTAACATGTTGTATTTATTTATTTTTTTATAATAATTTATTGTACTTCCAAATAAAGGATAACTTATCCGTCATATGGCGAAGTGCTGACTCCTGAGAGTTACGTATACGGTTTAGCGCGGCTTTTCAAAGAATAAGTTTTTCGAGGAAATGGATTTTCGTCTTAATTCAAAAATAAAAACGAGCTGTCCTATGCTGGCCTCTCGAACCCAAAAAATAAAAACGAGCTGTGCTGAACTGTCCTCTCGGGCTCAGAAATAAAAATAAGCTGTGCTGAACTGGCCTGTAGTGCTGAAAAAAAAATTAAATGAGCTGTGCTGAGCTGGCCTCTCGAGACGAAAAATAATATTGAGTTGGCCTGTCGAGCTGAGAAGGCGAGCTAGCTGTTGCCGAGCCCTGGCCCATCACCGCTGGCCTCTGCTATTGAGACGTGTTCAAAACTTCATTATTTTTAATTACCGATTTTCTGAACATGGAAGTGAACTTGGATACCAATTCGGACCTTACCAAGCCCGGATGTCTCTAAAATAACCCAAAAATCTAGAAATTATGAGGCTTTATTTATAAAAGAAATCATTTCAGTGATTTTTCTGACAAAAATCAACAAAAATTGCCACATCTAATAAAAAAATTTATTATAAAAAAATTAAGCTTTGCTGGATTAATACAGCTAACAGTTAGCTGCTAACTAGCTTCCTTCGGATCGGACAAACATAAAATTGACTAAATGCGTTACATATCTTTTGGAGCATTTCTTAATTTTTTTTGGCCAACTTGAGAGGTCCGTATGTATGTTGACCAATCATTTTAATTATTTTCAAAATTAGTCCGTCTAACATTTCTCAATATATATCATACATGTATAGTATTTGTAAAAATTTCAAATTAATCAGGGTTCTATTTGAAGAGAAAAATCTCGGAGACTTGCTTGTTCAGCCGGTAGGGTATAGCCCATATTACACCGTATGGGCCATACGGTATGGCCATATATATAAGATGGGCCATCCTTAAATTCACGGCTATTTTAAATTTAAACCTTCTGAGTTTTCCCCCGTTTTTGGGCGGAGGTGGAATCGGGAAAGATAGTCTTGATCACGATCTGTCGGCTAAAGTATCGGTTAAATTAAACGGTTTAATTAAAACCTGATAGAAATCCGGGACACCAAATCATGCCCGATACTTTAACCGACAGATGGTCCATATGATCAACGAAAAAATTGTCTAACACTGTTAGACTAACAAGCAATTGTTGAGGTACGTTTTTAGTCTATACAGTGTGTAAAAGTTTTTTGGGTGACGTGTGATACGTTATGATCTTGTGCCTTGCCTAATTACGTACAGTATAGTCTATATTCTGTATAGTCTATATTCTGATGATAGAAACATTTCCTACACTGTGTAGTACATATACGTTTACATGTAGTTGTACATGGTGTCTATGGTATTCTACATGTACTTCTATAACTATACTTCTGTAGAAGCTTCCTGAAGCGTGAATCGGTGCTGTATATTTCCTTAGGGATAGTTCAAAAATTAACCCAACACCGTTAACACGTACACCGTTAACACGTACCGTTTTTCAACATACTGATGAAATTCTTTAAAGCGTAACAAGTTATTATTTCGCATTACAGCCCGCAACATGCATACATAAGAATACACATGGTGCAGAGTTAACGCCACCCTCCGCGGCCTCCTAAACTGCCGGTAAAACTGGAAAAGAAGGAATTTCCGATATTTTTTCTCAATATTTTTGGTGTCATTATTTTTTAAGAAAAATGGAAGCCGTCCGTCGCTTCATTTTTTGAATAAAGACCGTTTAATCAAAAAACAAAATTAAAGTTTTAAAGTTTGTAGGATTATATAGGTTTCATGTTTTCAATTTTTGTCAAGTTCATGGCTAGGTGACGTGGTGCCTCAAGTACAGATGTTCTCTATTTAACAAAAAATAGTCTTTATTTCGTTGGTGTAGCGTTTTTTGACATGTGTTTTTTGTAAACAAGGCGTAGGTACGGTCCTATAAGATTCGGTTTTTTGAAGGTACCGAACAAAAAAAGTCTCTGCCCAAAAACTATGCCAGTAAAAAACCTGCATAATTTACTGAAATATTATAGTAAAATTAATAACTATGTCACAAAAAGTTCACATAATCGATCGAAAATTCTGAGACTTAGCGGCCGAGTGCCTAAAAAACCGACAGGGTTAAACACGGTATGCTTTAGGTATTGAAGCGCTGAAGGCTTGTGAAGGTATAGTATGACGTCTACCATTCTTTCAACGTTAATACGCCACGGCGTATAGTAAATATAGCGACCTCATTCGGAACCAGGCCTTATTTAACGCGTGATTCCCGAGGAAATATCATATCATAAATCGATATTGTTTGTCAGAATAAACATATATCTTAAAAAAACATTCAATGAACTTCGCCAGTTTTCTTTTGACTCTATGCCTTCAAGGTTTGGTGATGGCTGTACCGCAACGCAAAACTGTTGTCATCAAAGTCAAACAAGCCAACAATGGGTTTTCCGCTTGCAGACGCCTCAGACAAATCCGATATGGACGATTTGTTGTCCGAAGCCGTTTTCAAGTACGACGGTACCTGCCTAAGTGTTGAATACAAAACGAAAAAAATGGATATACCCGCAACCAGACGGTACCGTGTTAAATGGTCTGAAGTGTATTGAAACCAAAGTTATAAAAATAACCTTCTTCTTTATCCCAATTAAATTGTTTTATATCAATTATACAGGGTGCGCAGTTAACGGACAGCAAAAAATCTGCCTGTTAACTGATACTTGCAAAGTCGATATTGTGTTGTCGCTTGAATTTTTTCAAGCCAATACCTGTCCGTAACGGAAAATAGCTCGTTAACGGCGCTCCCTGAGTATTTTAAGTGTTAGTTCCAGTTTCTTTCGCCTCATAACATCACCAATTAAACTCAAAGTTCAGTTAACAATTAAATGGGATGTTATACATTCAATTTCTAAAAAAACTTGTTCTCAAAATAACTGTACATATTATTTAGCCAACACAAAACTCTAACGATAATAAACTTCCCAAAAATTGACATTCTCGCGGTGATACTATACATTCTCAATGGTCCATGACAATGGGGCTATGTTACTCTAAAAAGTGCCTTGTCCTTATTGAAAAAGAAACAGAAAATTGGACAAGCAACATGTTTACTGAAATTTGTCGTCGTCTAGAAAATGGCTGACCTTATGACCAACCCCTTGTATAAAAAACATAATTTTATAGATTGCATGCTAAAAATATGATTTTGCGTGGAATTTTCTGCGACAAATAACCTCAACAACCAAAACAAAAAAGGAGGATTTTTTTTCGATATTCCTACTGAGGGATCAAACAAACAAACAAAAAAAATCGGCCAAAATTGGGGATGTGAGGGTTTAATATTAACACGCTAGTCAAATAAAGTGTTATTCATGATTGCATTACTAACATGGGGAATTATTTATTAGGCCGTGTGTAATATTTTTGCACGTCGGCGGTTTGATAATATTCATACACAAACATCTTCCTTATATTAATATATTTAATAACGTGCTCTGAAGGTATAAAAGGGCAATTTCCTTAAAAAGTTTCATTGAAATACTCTTCAAAATGAAATCAACATTCTTATTATTTTCAATACTAGTTGGAATAGTTTGTTCAATAGATAGTCAGGTAATTTCTAAAATAAGTCTTGAGCCATAGAAATACTTATCCCGGATATAGGCTGTCCAAACTGAAAATCGAAATTCAGTTTGGACAGCCTACCCGGATATTTTTATTTACCTAAAGTGTAAAAAGACGTGATTTTCAAGATTTCTTCACAAGAAGCATACTTTGGATGTCACCATAAGACCTTATAATGGACCAAATCTCAGACCATATAACCAACCTTATAACGGTAGAACTTGAGACCTTATAACCAGTGATAGTTTGACCGTATGATCAGTTTTACAATACAGTCGGTGACGTAACGAGTGGACACTTTCGTTTACGATTTTTTCGTCAAAAACTGTCAACTTGTTCCGTCACCGTTGCTCCTTTTTTGCCCAAAAAACTCTCAAAAACTGTCAACTCGTTACGTCACCGACTGTACCTATATATATATATATTATAGATGACTGTCATTGGGACACCGCGTGGACTTAGCGGGAAAATAACACGGTATAACTTTCACTTTGGTATTTTTTTATAGATTATATATTTTCTGTGGGTTGGGATAGTTTTAGAGTAAAATAATGTTTATTTAGTTACTTGCTATATTGCCAATGCTGAGAAAAATGAAATTTGTTCGTCGAACACCGGATGTTCAGTCTTTAGTTCAAGAATTCCCGAATCTCCCAAAAATATCTCCAAAATATCTGGAAAGTATACCCAAGAATAAATAGATACCATGAAGAATTACAGGGTAACCCAATAAAATCGCTACACGTACTGGTTAACAATCCTAAAATGGTAGAATTATCCGATGAGACATTTATTAAACATGTACACCACTTGCCTAGTTATCTTGCAAAAGTAAAAAAAAATGGTAAAAATAGAAAACCGTCCCTTATTGATATTTTTTATTGAGACAAACCATATCTTTTTAAGAACAAAAAAAAACCGTAACATTATAAATGTTGTCTTGTATATACATGTATGTAACACATAGTATACTGAATACATATAATTTAATTCATATCATTACGTATAACAACCTATGCTGACGAAAAATATAATTTTCACTACGTTGAAATGTTAGAACTGTTAGTGGTACAAGTATCCCTTCAAATTATATTCTGTTTGGCCATTTACTGAGTTTAAAAACTGTTTCACAAGACGTCATTAAATAAAGTGTACTTCTGATTATTTAAGGAAATTGTGCCCTAAATCTGAAAACTAGGAGGATAACGCACTCCGCGATTTTCGGAGAGTAACTGCAATTACAGTGGTGGCTGCCTATAATGTCTGTCCCCCAAAGTGGATCCGTGAGACATTATAGCAGAAAAAAATCGCTGGGACAGACATTATAAGCGACCACTTTTCTCAGAAATTTTCATGGGACAGACATTATAAACGACCACTTTTCTTGAAGACCTTTTGGGGACAGACATNTCAACATTCTTTTTATTTTCAATACTAGTTGGAATAGTTTGTTCAATAGATAGTCAGGTAAGTTCTAAAATAAGTCTTGAGCCCTAGAAATACTTATCCCCGGATATAGGCTGTCCAAACTGAAAATCGAAATTCAGTTTGGACAGCCTACCCGGATATTTTTATTTACCTAAAAAGTGTAAAAAGACATGATTTTCTCACAAGAAGCATACTTTGGATGTCACCATAAGATGGACCAAATCTCAGACCATATAACCAACCTTATAACGGACCAACCTTGAGACCTTATAACCAGTAATAGTTTGACCATATGATCACTTTCATAATACAGTCGGTGACGTAACGAGTTGACACTTTCGTCTACGATTTTTTCGGCAAAAACTGTCAACTTGTTCCGTCACTTTTGCTTCTTTTTTGCCCAAAAAAACCAAAAAACTGTCAACTTGGGACTGTCATATCTGGCTAATAGATTGGGACACCGCGTGGACTTAGCGGGAAAATGTTTAAGTGATAACACGGTATAACTATCACTTTTTTTATAGATTATATATTTTCTGTGGGTTGGGATAGTTTTAGAGTAAAATAATATTTATTTAGTTACTTGCTATATTGCCAATGCTGAGAAAAATGAAATTTGTTCGTCGAACACCTGATGTTCAGTCTTTAGTTCAAGAATTCCCGAATCTCCCAAAAAGATCTCCAAAATATCTGGAAAGTATACCCAAGAATAAATAGACACTATGAAGAATTACAGGGTAACCAAATAAAATCGCTACACGTACTGGTTAACAATCCTAAAATGGTAGAATTATCTGATGAGAAATTTATTAAACATGTACACCACTTGCCTAGTTATCTTGCAAAAGTAAAAAAAAATGGTAAAAATAGAAAACCGTCCCTTATTGATATTTTTTATTGAGACAAACCATATCGTTTTAAGAACAAAAAAACGTAAGATTATATATGTTGTATTGTATATACATGTATGTAACACACAGTATACTGTATACATATAATTTAATTCATATTATTACGTATAACAACCTATGCTGACGAAAAATATAATTTTCACTACGTGGAAATGTTAGAACTGTTAGTGGTACAAGTATCCCTTCAAATTGTATTGTGTTTGGCCATTTACTGATTTCAAAAACTGTTTTACAAGACGTCATAAAATAAAGTGTACTTCTGATTATTTAAAGACTTTGTGCCCTAAATCTCTGTTTTTCCAAAATCTTAAAATTAGGAGGATAACGCACTGCGCGATTTTCGGAGAGTAACTGCAATTATTAGACACGACCGTAATGTCTCTACTTTTGACCGTTCAAACAGTAGAAATAAATCTACACCGAACATATTCTCTTTATCTACAAAAGTGGCTATAAATATAGCAATTGCATATTATATAAACATTTCAAGCGGTTACTTGAAAAGATACTAAAAATAAATGGCTATAGCTAGTATTTTATTGTTTCTTCAAATCGTATATTAAATATATTAAACGGTTCCCGTAAATGGCATTATACAAATTCTTGAGCTGCACGCGTATGATGAAGGCCTTATACTACAAAGCTTGCAATTAATTGTTCTCTTTATTCTATATAGAATAAAGATATACAATTAAGCCCTACAATAAAGGTTCTCTTTTAACTTGTAAAAACGGCGTCCTATTTACTACCGTTTTGACGGTACTTTCGTGGAAAAATTTTAAAGAGAACCAATTTTCCGTGGAATTACTTTCACCGGAACGATTTTTTAGATAACTTTTTTAAAATCTTTCCTGTGAAAAAAAACACTTTAGGTTTGTCAATGAATTTACATGCTACATGCTACATTTTGTACCAAAAAACTTCATAGAAAGATAAGTTATTATAAAAGTATTATTGATTACAACTTGTAATTGACAAGAGCCCAAAGTACCTATGACAGTACAATTTTGCTGATGCAAGTAAAACGATGATTTATTGTCTGGTCGCTCTGCACATTAACTCCATTAGATTTTCCAATGGGGAAGTCTTCCTCCAAAAAAGCCTAAAAGACATGATTTTAAAGACTGTTTCCCAAAAAGCTTGCTTCTGAAAAAAAAACTGACTTTACCTTAGTGCAAAAAACTGACATGAACTTATAACGGTCCAAATGGCTGACCTTATAACCAACCCAGCCTGTACGTAACTTTATCCATAAAATCGGCGTTTTAGTGAATAAACTGAAGTGTTCTAGAAAATACAAAAGAAAAAACAGCCCATTTTCATGGCAAAACCACTTGCACATAATTGAGACAATAAAAAAGTGCCATATGCTACATATATGATATGCATATAGGCACCGTAAGAGTCCGGATAATGTGTTTTCTGAAGAAAAGGTAATCCGCGGACAGTTTTTATATGAACTTTACCATATACTTATATATAAAATGTCGGCGGATTCTCCCTTTCTCCCGAAAACACATACGGATTCCGACGGTTCCATACAAATATATAGTTGTGCCAAAGCGACCTTCAAAGTAGAAGTTTTCACCACCAAATGTTTATTCAAAAAGCGTTAATTTTCAAATAATAGTGAACATTATGAAAGGTATGAAGATAATGATTATTCTAAAATTATTGACACTAAATCGAAGCATGGCAAGAGAAAAAAAAACAAATCGGATAAAAATGGATATCATAGGATGGTTAGTTTAGACTAAAATAAATGCTTCAATTGAGTGTTAACTACAAAAAAATATTAGGCAAAACGGCGAAAAATATCACTACAAACTTTTGGTTTAGCGTGTGCTTTCTCTTATAAAAACAGAATAGAATTCGATTTTTCTAGATCTGTAAAACCGATATTGGTTTATTTGGGATGACGGACATTTTGACAAAAACGTAATTTTGGCGAGCAGTCAGTGACTACAAAAATCGACAACTTTTTATCGCTCTCAACCGGTATAAATACGAAAATATCGCCTAATCTCAAATTAACCAATACCTAAGAATTCTAGAAAAAAAATACAGATTTTCCGAAAAGGGAAATTTTTCTCTCAAAAACAATTTCCGAAAGACACATACAAAACCAAATATAGCATATACGTTTCGTGTTTAGGTTGAATTCATCACCAAGCGGAATCTAATTTTGATAATTTTTCGACGAGAAATTAAATTAAAAAAAAAAAAACGTAAAAAATTTAAAGCGAAATAAATTGATCGATCCATGCAAGTTAGGAGGACAGTGCGTCACACAATAGTCGTAGTCTCGAACTTGAACAAACAGGCTGTGAAAATAAACCTTCATATATTTTGGTCGAAGTCCGGTTTCAGCCATGACGTATAAAATCCAATGGTTAATATCGGTTAAATGTCAAAAACGAATATGTACTTATATTTCTACTGTCAATTACCGAGTAGCACGGTTCGAAATTGGCGTAAACGGGATTCTTTTTTCCGCAAAATAAAGCTTTACTGCCGCATGAGGGCGCTACTGTCTTTGAACTGTGTTTTGAATCAAAACTGGCGTTAGAAAAAGGACTATCAAAAATATTTAAAAAATCCCACTTTTTTTTTTGAAATAACCCAAAAAACTCCTGTCAAAATGTGACTTCTGAAAAAAAAACACGAAATCCCTAAGTCTGAAACAAATGCACCAAGACAGTTAAAATGGAAAAAAAGGTATTATACAATGTTTTTTCTTGAAAAAAGCAATTGGCCGGATAAATCCATTCTATAGATTTTTTGGAGAATACTAATAAAGATTCTCGTTCGGAAAAATGGAATGATTTGTGCAAATCACTACAATGGATCGATATACTAGACGTAAGGTTAACTCAGTAGCGATATTTTGGGCTCCCAAAAAAAACGGGAAAATCACCCGGATGAGTCAGCCCTTGTGCCCAATAGGACCGGAATTGGATTGAAAAAATGGACTCCAAATAGCAATAAAAATTACATACACAGGGGCGTCCAATAAAAGCCCTCTGGTCGCTTTTTTTTGTAAAAATTTACTTTTGAAAAGGCGGCCATTAGCCGAAATTACGAAACGAAAACACGATAGTCCTAGAATCTTATAAGTTTTATTTGGACGCCCTTGTATATATATTATACTACTTTCACAGAAAAATATGAGGAAGGCTTACATAAACCTTTCACAACCCCTTGAAACCATTATCTCCAAATAGGTACCGGTTCGTCTTGAAGAAACACAACAGAAAGAAAATACCCATAGTCAAAAACGAAAAAATGCGCCCACGAGGTATAAACCACGTTATATATAAACAAAAGACGAACCAGCACCTCCAAAAACTTTCACCTTTTGCCTCTGCAAACAAATATGGGATATATATATAATTTTTTTGAAATTTTTTTTTTGTTCAAATTGGAAAGTCAAAAGGTACGATATTTGCGAGTGTGGTAAATTTGACCGACCCTCTGTGAACTTATCCAGGTCTGAAATGATTATAGACTATAATTTATAGTAGTGGTTTCGGTTTTTTATTTAGAACAACCTGGCTTTGATGTTGAACTCTTTAAACGCGGAAAAAATAAAAACAAACCCATTTCATCAACAATTCATTGGCGAGACCCTAATTTTATCATTCATTTTCAACACCGCAAAACGATATAATTGTCGAAAATTTTAATCAGAAAAAATTCAGTCAAAAATAAAGAACTAAGTTATAATTCATTTTTAGGGTTAAAACTCATAAATATAATATAAAGCGCACTTGTTAGCTAATCCTGATACAATGTTATTTTAGTTTTTTGTAGCCAAATCCACACGGTGTCCCGATGCGTTACCAAGATATAATACTGTATGTCAGCCATCGCTATCTTTTCAATGGATTGGGACACCGCGTGGATTTTGCTACAAAAAAAAATAAAGTAACAAGTTAGTATAAAATGAGCCATTACCGGAACAGTTGACGATTTGAGAAAATATCTTTTAGATACGGTTCTGTGTTTAACTTAGGTGTATTCTAAACAAACCACCATATGCGTAAATTATCTCTAAGAAATAATGCAGATGAACAATCTAAGACGAAAAAAGGGAAATGAATAAATTGGGTGAATAAAGACGGTAAGTCGATTAATTTTTAGGCGTATTTCAGCGTATTGCACCACCAACATGATTGTACTCTGTCTAAAGCGGGGCGTCCTGCTGTAGTTTAAATGCATAAACGAATAAATTACACCAATTGCACGTTTTTTGATTTCATATATGGGAAAATGGGTTTTATGAATATGATAGTATATTTTTATTTGACTTTTTTTTGTCCGGTACACCCGACATAAATGACGGCAGTCCGGTGCATTTATGCATTATTCCTTCGGTGGCTCTGATGGTGTAGTCGCAGTTGGAGTTTCTGCTCGGCTATTGGCCCTGAACATACCACCAACTTTTTGCTCAAAGGATTGAAACGACGGCGATGACCTAGATTAGTTACAATCAAAATGAGCATGTATACAGTCATTACTTCCATAACGGACGCTTTTTTTTCGTAAAATAGAAACAGGGGGTCTAGTTATAAGGCCAGAACAAAAAACTGACTTAAAAAAGACACAAAAAGACATGATTTCTACGAACAAAAACTGNGACCTTTTACGCGCTCACGGGCGAATTAAAAAATCAACGATATTTTTTCTTTTTGTAAATCAACTAAATGAAACATTGAGAATATACCAGATATTATGATAATGTTCTCATTTATGATATTAAAAAAAATTAAATTTTTAACCGCGTGGTTAATCACTTTCGCATCGTTTCGCATCGTTTTCCTTTAGGGGTTAAGTAGCTCAGAACCTGGAACTTATTTGGTGGTAAAAGATCTTTTGCGGAAGAATGCGCTCGACTAGGAGAGCAAAAAAACATGATTTTTATGACTTATTTGTGGTTAATTTCTAACCGGTTAATGATAGACACTTCTAAGTTTCACCAAAAGATGCGCCTTGGTCGTTTACCGTATATATCAAAAAATCACGCAATTTGAGGTACTTCTAAATTTCAGTAAAAGTTCGCGTGAGCGACCCTAACCATAGCCTACAGTCCTTAAACCCACTATAGATTTTTGCAAATTTTAGCGAAAAAATACTTGAAAAACCAACGTTCATGTGTAAGACACGGTCTTTTTGGACGCTATTTTCAAAGATAAAAATTATATATTCGGCAACAAATCAAGAGCAAACTTGTAAATTACACTTATTATCACAATAAGTTACTTTATTCCGTTCGTGGTTTGGAATCATACTTAAATCACAATACAAAGTGGCTAATCATTCACTTTTACACATGCTATTTAACTCGTGCACCAATAAATGATTTTTGAAGACTTAACCTGTGAACATACATTACACTTAATCTGTAAAAATAAATTATTGACTATATCTTAACTGTATAAATAAACTGTCATAAAAGCTGTACAACCTTATTTTGCTATTGGCTAATTTAAATCTTAATTATACAAACGTCTGAGTTATATATATTGTACAGAAATATACACTGTAGTCCGATGACCGGTCGCTTTGTGATTCCTAGACTTTTTGAACCACTAAGTGTCCCGTAATGAATCTGTTATCGCACGGGATAAACTATTTTTACAAATATTATATGATTTTTTTGAGAAACAAATAAAATTACTCTTCGATAAGCGGCCCGGTAAAGTCTTCATCCAAAAAAAACGTAAAAAGACATGATTTTGAAAACTTTTTTCGTAAAAAACATGCTTTGAATCTGACCTAAGGTCTTCAAAAAACTGACTTGACCTTATAACGGTCACAACTTGAGACCTTATAACCAGACCCCCTGTAGATAAACGATCAAACATGACAGAGACTTAAATAGATTTAAAATTCGCTACAGGGGTGGCACAATTTAGCGCACATCCCAAATCATTATTGGTCTTATGAATTTCAGAAAGAAATGTTGTTCCGAAAGCGACCTTATAACTTTTGTGCAAAAAGACCTCATTACGGCACAGCCTGATTTGGGCAATACAGAAAATATCGAAGCCTGGAAACGGCGAAACTTGAAAAGCGAAACCTGAAAACGGTTGTCAATTTCTGTATTTGCCAAAAGCATGTTTTGCGACACAACTGATTACATGAAGATTTTTTTTTAATATTTGAAAAATAAATTTGTCCCGAAAAGTTCATTTTTCACAAATAATAATAAACTTACTTCATTTCAGAGAATTTTGTAGAAACGCTTGATCCAAAAGCGCTGAAAGCCTTTCCTGTAGCATCGCCGACCTCAGTCAACGTTGCAGATGTTTTCTGCACCCTAAATATTAAAAAGTGTAAAATAAAATGTTGAAGTTTGATATAAATCTTGCACCGTTGTTAATGCCTGTTAAAAGTCCAATTAAGCTTCATGCAAGAAAAAAAACCGATAACTGTCATGTACTAATGAATAACGTCAAGTCTTGATTAAATAATTTCGCCAAAAAAAAGTTTCCTAACAAAAATCGTCAAAACCAATTTATATATAAATATATTTATATATAAATTGCATAATGCATATGCATTATGCATATGCATTAACTTTTTGCTCGTTTTCTGACAATAAAATTGAATTACAGAGGGTATTGGTTATTAATATTGATTGAAAATTCTGACCCTGCTTACGAGACCAAATCTTTTCAAACAAAACAGTGGGCGCATTTACCTGTACAGGGGGTGTTGTTTATAAGGTCAGCCAGTTTGACTGTTATATATTAGGTCAAGTCAGTTTTAGACTTTATTATTTATAACTTTATTATTAGGTCAAAGTCTAAAAACTGACTTGACCTTATAACAGTCAAAATGGCTGACCTTATAAACAACCTTATAACAGTCAAAATGGCTGACCTTATAAACAACACCTCCTGTACTGGTAAAGGGATCCACTTTTTTGTTTGAAAAGATTTGGTCTAGTAAGGAGGGTCAGGATTTTCAATCTTGAAAAAATTATCAGTGGGACTGCGCACTTTTTAATACAGATTTTGGGTTTTGGTAGTGTAAAAATATTTTAATTCTTTCATTTGGAAGTTATGTTGGTACTGAAAAAAATTTTTTTAATGTTACAAAAGGCCATGACAATTATCACGCAAACTTGAGCACACTTCCGATGGCAACCTATCGCTCCAAACTGAGGACTTTCGATTTTGTTCAAAAACTACGTTTTCCTTGTTCAATACATCTTGCACTCTCGATGATAGTTTTTGCAACCTTAATTCCAATATATTGTTTTTGAGACATAATTATGAAGCATTTTCAATTGGTTGAAAACCCGCATTAATTTTAACTCGTCCCCGTTTTTTGTATGCCAAATTGAATACAGAGCTTCTATTATGTTGAAAAATATATTTTTATAATCTCTGTTTGTTTTCTCGTTTTCAAAACTCTCAATTTTAAGCGATTCTCTATCTTCTGGATGTATTCGCATTTTTTTTCTTTTTTTTTTGTATTGAAAAANATAATTTTATTTGCTCGCATATCTTTTGGAGCTTTTTCCGTGAAGTGACATTTCTGATTTTTCTGGAAATTTAGATATTTTTACGATTTTAAGTTATAAATTGTGATTATTTTAATGTGAAACTTTTTCTGTAGCGCTTTAGAGCAATATAGATGATATAAACATTGCTTTAAAAAAACAATTGTTTTGTTAGAAAAAAATAGCGAGCCAAATACCCTACTTAATACTGAAAGTAAGACTAATTTATTTTGTCAATAAAAGGCTCATAATCTCTAGATTTTTGGGATATTTACGACACATGTGGACTTGATAATGTTACTTTAGGTCCCTGAGGGTTATATTTTAATAGAAAACGACTTTATCTCGGAGACTTGATTTTTCAGCCAGTAGGGTATGGCGCATCCTTAAATAATTTCGGCAAAAAAAGTTTCCTAGGAACTTTTGGTAGACCAAAAATCGTCAAAACTCGTTGTCTGGCAATAAAATTGAATTACAGGGGGTATTGGTTATTAATATTTATTGATAATCCTGGCCCTGCTTAGGAGACCAAATTTTTTCAAACAAAAAAAGTGGGTCCATTTACCTGTACAGGGGGTGTTGTTTATAAGGTCAGCAATTTTGACTGTTATAAGGTCAAGTCAGTGTTTAGACTTTATAATTTATAACTTATTAGGTCAAAGTCTAAAAATTGACTGAACCTTATAACAGTCAAAATGGCTGCCTTATAAACAACACCCCCTGTACAGGTAAATGGATCCACTTTTTTTGTTTGAAAAGATTTGGTCTCGTAAGCTGAGTCAGGATTTTCAATCTTGAAAAAAATATCAGTGTGACTTTTTAACACAAATTTTGGGTTATTGGTAATGTAAGAATATTTTAAAGAATTGAAGTTATGTTGATACAGAAAAAAACAAATTTTTTTAAATGTTACAAAAGGCCATGACAATTATCACGCAAACTTGAGCACACTTCCGATGGCAACCTATCGCTCCAAACTGAGGACTTTCGATTTTGTTCAAAAACTACATTTTCTTTGTTCAATACATCTTGCACTCTCGATGATAGTTTTTGCAACCTTAATTCCAATATATTTTTGTTGAGACATAATTATGAAGCATTTTCAATTGGCAGAAAACCCGCATTAATTTTTAGAAACAGCATCTATTTTTACATTTGTTTTAACATTGTAAAATCTACGATTTTTAATTTAGTATTTTAGAGTGTCATATACCGAACGCGTAAGTGACAAAAATAACGCAACGAAATTTGACCCCATTTGGCCATGTTTTGTCTCAATTGAATTCAGCGTTTTTTAAAGAAATTCCAGTATTTCCGCCCGGACAAAAATTATTTTTCCGAAACTCACATGTAATGATGCAGTTTTATCCGTAGAAAGTGATAAAAATATGGAATAATGCAGTTATTTTGAAAAAATATTTTTAGCCAAGTTCAAGGCGCTGTGGGTGGATGACATCCACTGGATGTCCCTTCCTGAAAAACGGGAGCTGATTTATTGCCAGTTATTTTTTCCACAGCTTTATGGTGAGTACATGACACTCTGAACCCGACACCATTTTGAGAAGAAACTCTTATGCGCTGTAAACGGCTTCAAATGAACCATCGGCTACTTATGAGACAAATATTATCTGTTCTACTTTTAAAAAACATCCCATAGCTATGGGCCATAACCTACAAATAGGTTAAGGTTAACCTCCCTCCACCAGCATTTACCAATTTGTTTGCCGCAACCCTGATACAAGCGTTACGTACGTTTCAGACTTTCCAATATTTTCAAATGTGCTTCGGATTTGTTGAATTGGCCCGATCCCAAGTTTACGCCGCATTTCCGCGGCTTGTTGTTCCTTTGATTGCAAAACCTAAATTGTATAAATATCAAAACTGGTGAAGTCAAGTGGAAAAACGGCCCTTATTTGGAGACCCTCTTGAATGTCGTTTTCATGATACACGGGATTGGTTATAAGGTTTTAGGTAGAAATAACCATAAGACTTTAAATGCATTTTCAAACGACCTTATAACCATATGAAAAAACAAATCGGAAACATAGTGCGTCAAAAAAAAAGTTCAAAAAAAAAAATGATTTTATAGAAAAAAATTTGCCAGCAGACGTGGATGCTTCCATCTAAAAAAATGTAAAAAAAACATGACGTTATAGACTTTATACGAAAAAGACATAATTTTGGAAATACCAAATGGTTAGACCTTACGGTTTGAAAACTTTATTCCATGCCGTTCATTGAGAATCTGGATGACTCGTAAAAAAGTTTTCAACCATGCTATGTTAAATCCATTGTTAGTTAGTGGCATGGAATGCAGTTACAGACCGCCTACCGTCTCAAAAAATAGACATTGGTGCAAAAAAAATAATTAAGACCTTATAACGGACCATATCTCCGATCTTATAACCAACCCCCCTGTACTATTTTTAATGTATCACATATTAATAACATATGTAATACATATTATGTATACCTGTTTTAGTGTATTAATTTCATCCTCTAATTTGGTCAATTCCTCTCGAAGTCCGGCATCTTCAACTGGTGGTAAGTCAACATTATTTGCCTCTTCAGCCATTATGTGTATTTATGTGACTACTATCTAAAAATGACGAACAAAAATGGTTTTTGAGAAATCTTTGTTTTTTTTTGTTGAATGTTGTATTATAATAAAACATGTCGCCACCAATGATTCCTTCGGTTTCAGAAATGAAAGAGGGGCTGCACAGTCAAATGAAATTGCCCAACCCAATCAAATTCCTTCCTCTTGCCTAAAAGCTCCACGTGTAATAAGATGACTAGATCCATTACGCCAATTATTATTTTTATGTCTCGTTTTTGGGAGAACCTAACTTAACAAAGATTATTTTAACACGATTTTTCACACGGATTCTTTTAACACGAAAATTTTTAAGACGGATTCTTTTTAACCGAAATTTTTTAACATGGAATTTTCGTGTTAAAAACATCCGTATTAAAAAAGTTTGCGTGTTAAACGAATCCGTGTTGAAAAAATAGTGTTGAAAGAATCCAAGTTGAAAAAAAAATTTCGTGTTAAAATAATTCGTGTTAAAAAGTGAGTCCCCTCATTTTTGTTTGCACCGTTTAAAAACAGCGAAAACTCTTTAGGTCGAAGATTAATCGCAAATGCTCGAAAGTACCGTGTGCGGATGCTGAAAGTGACGCGCTTTAGACAAATTTCGTATCTTTTTCAACGCTATTTTTGCCTCATCAGTTTCACCATCGAGACACGGGGTCTCTCGATGTGCTATTTAAACTGAATATCTCTTAATTTTTCAGTCAGGCCTTTTCCTGAAAAACCTCCTAATTATATTTGCAAGGGTTTTGTGAAAAAATGTATTTTTAAAAATCCATATTCAGGTGCTCATGGCGAGACCCCTGACATATATTTGAGTGCTTATTTTTTTGTATTTTTCGACGTTTTTGTTTTACTTGTCGACAGTTAGAATTTTTTTAAGTTTTCGATGCTTTCAGTCAATATTTTTAAAGCTTTTGGTTCTTGAACTCATTTGCGAACGACAACAACAGAAAGTTGTCCCTCAAATTAATTATTATTTACATTTATGCTTTGAAAATGAAACAGTTAGGTTTCCTTCTTTTTTAATTTTTGATTTCCAGTTTAAGTTGAAGATGTCAAACCACCTTAAATTTGCATTTTGGAAATATAAAACTTGCTAGTTAGGTTTGTAGTTAGCGATTTTTATTAACTTTATATTTCATTAGTGTACAATTTACGTCATTTTTTGAATATATTCATTTTTTTTAATTTTCCACCATTTATTTCGCTGCTTCCGAACGGTGCAAGCTAAATCAGTAGTGGAGCCAAATGATGGTATAAAAGTGTTGACTATATCATTTAAGTTAACAAAACATATTAGCTACACCCCTAACCATTTATCTTAACACTTTTTGGACCGAAACGTATCATGATTTCCATTTCTCTAACCAAACGCCCTACCCAACTATCTTAACAAAATTCAATTATCTTAACACTTTCTGATCATTTTTAGTGTTAACATAACTGGTTAGATGGTGCATATGATAAAGCTTATTTATTTCAATTTCTGATTATTCTAATTGAACCGGTGCGGACTATACCACATTGATACGGCCCAACAACACGCTTGCCGATTCATTTTGAAAGATTTCCAATTAAGATAATCAAAAAATGTTAACGCCATATTCGCTTAATATTTCACAAAAATTCCTCAAGTGGGTTATGTGGCTTTATTTGGGCAAAACTTATTTCTGAAAATTTCTGACTTTTATATACGTACTCGAGATATCTTATAATGGGAAACTACGATAGTCTGTCTTACAAATACAGGGGGGGTTTGTTGTAAGGTCAAGGTCTAAAAACTGACTTGACCTTATAACCAACCAGAATTTTTTTTCCACAATAAGACCTTAATGCAAGGAAAAAGTTCAATTTTTTAACATTTGATTGGGGGGGTCTTCATTCAAAAAAAAAAACGTAAAAAGACATGATTTTAAAGATTTTTCCCCAAAAAGCATGACACTCAAAATTACTGACTTGACCTTAGTGCCTGAAAACACTAACTTGACCTTAGTGAAAAAAAAAACTGACTTGACCTTATCACGGCACAAATGGCTGGACTTATAACCAACCCCCCTGTAGTCTATCGTAGTTTCTCATTTTAAAATATTCTGAGTACGAATATAAACATCATCATTTTTTTCAGAAATAATTTCCGCCCAAATAAATACGTGTTCTGTTCATTTTGAATATACGTCTTTATACTTTCGAAAAGTACTTATTTTTTTGAATTATCAATTTTATGATTCATCTCGTTATTATATTTTGAATGGCTTTAGATACGACTCATTAAGTACAGGCGTTTTATTATTTTTAATGACCAGCGTAAAAAGATTATGCCTGTAGGGAATTGTAATAGTGGCTGGTCCAATAAAAAAAATACAAAAAACTAATATAAAATTCCAAACCCTTTTTAACCTGTAAACGTTATAGTCAACTACTCTATTGCTCCTACAACTGAACTTTAACCAACACTAAAACAAATATCCCATTACAAATGTCAATGTAAGGAAAATGATTAAAACAACCAAAGACCTGATGCAAGCAACCCTTAGTAATTTTTGGAGGGATACAAAAATCTTATTTAGATCAAAAGTACAAAAAATCAAATGATAGGTAATTTTACCCCCTGAAAATTTCACATAATTTCTATATGCCATGTACGGTATATAATATACCACAATTCTGAAAATCTGAATTCAAGTAACGAAAAAAAAGCCAAAAAGACATGTTTTTGTAGGAAAAAACGAACTTGACCTTATAACCCGATTAAAGTGTAAAAGGACATGAATCATTACAGGGGGTCTGGTTATAAGGTCAAGCCCCAAAAAATGACTTGACCTTAACAACTTGTGACCTTATAACCAGGCCCCCTGTAATTAGGCCCACGAATAATATTTTTGCAGATATTTTCATATTTTCAGGGATAAAAATTTTTATCATACAATTTTTGAATCTACCTTCGATAACCTAAAATAAGATTTTGTACCTTTTAAAGGTTAAACGCTACAATCATAGCTAATTATTTGCATAAATGCATCACATATGTGAGGGAGCACCATTTTTTTTTTGTTTTCGTTTCAACGAATAAATATTCAAATAAATTTTCAAACATGTGGAAAAAAAGTAATAGCTTTGCTATTCTTAATAAGAAGTCAAATAGTTCTATAGCAGCATCACAAGATAAGGTCATTTTTTCGTGTAACAAATTTTGAAAATGCTATAGCTCTTCGTGTATATACGGCCAGATTTTCAAAAGAAGGAAAAAATAATTATAGAAACAGTTATCAAGAACAGGGACAAGTATATATGGTTAATACGCTGGAGGCACATTTTGAATTGGTCCCAAACTGCATAATATGAATAAAGGAGATTTTGTCGAAACTTTGTCGACAAATTACACGGTCGGATTACGCATTTTAAAAATTAATAAAATACAGGGGGCCTCAAAGTAAGGGCCATCTATTGGAAGCTTTTTTTCAAAACTTATTTTTCAAGTAAGCGTTCTAAAAGTAAGGACCATTTTTGGCACTTATCAAAATCGAAATAGGTGGCCCTTACTTTAAGCCCCCATGTACAATTTTTTTCTTCTTAAAACATGTAATATGAAAAAAGCCTGCAAATTGTCGACAAGATTTCATGAACTTACCCTCAATTCATATTGGGAATGATCTAGTTTATATTCATACCAAATCAAGGTGTGCCACTAGGGGTCGCTGGTTCGATTCCAGTATTTCTCAATAATTTTTGTTTGCCCTTCGAAAGATTTTTTTTCTGTGACATTTTTCAGTGGATTAAAATTATGACTTTATACTACTCAAATACTTAAAAGGCTACAGAATGTTAAATTAGATGTGACGTAAAAAATATAATCCAACCTCGAAACGGGAAAAAAAGTAACAAAGAAAGTTGGTAACACTAAAAATGAATAAAGTCTTCGGGCGGAAGAAGGCAAATCTGAATAGTCTGGAGATCGCATTTGCCCCATACAGATAATTATATAAATAAGAACAAAACAAAAAAAATATGAAAACAAATCAGGTAAGCTGAAATAAAAATGAGTGGTTATGGTCTCGTCAAAAAAATCCAAAGTCCAACCGGTAATACATTTAATGTTCAGCAGGGCCCTTTACGATGGCACTTGAGTGGTGAATTACACGTTTTTCAAAGGCAAACTGTTTCTTAAAAAATGGGATTAATTAGTTTTTTTGCGCTGGGCCGCCGGAGGCACTTGAACGTTTTACAGAATATTCACAATAGTGAGTTAAAAGCCAATGTAAACACAAATAGTGTGACCTTGAGGATTCGTCAAGGACGAATTTAAAACAATATTTTTTAAACAATATGCCACTCAAAAATAACAGTTTTCGATGAATTATTTTATTATTTTTTAGCCCGTATGTAATTGCCGCTTAAATATAATACAAAAAATCACGGTTACAGAAATTTTGTGAACTTTCATTATAAACGAAAATGAATTCCAAAAAGATCTTTAAATATAACACTTTTGTAAGGTATCGCAAACTTGTGCGCACAGTTTCTACCCGAGGTCGGAACTCGGGTACACTCGGGTATTACCCGTACCCGACACGGGTAGAGCTCGGACGGGTAGCCATTTTTTTCGGTCGGATATGACAGATTTTTAGTCGGGTAATACCCGAGTATACCCGGCTCGCGTACGGGTAACCATTTTTTTCTTTTCGGTAAACACGAGTTAAGTCGGGATTACTCTCTGGTTTCTACATGTATATGATAGAGTTGTGCAATAAAGATAATTTGTTTTTTCTATCAAAGGGAAACTAAACATATACACTTTTTAAAAAATGCGCCGTTATAAATAACGAATAGTTTTAGCTTCACTTTGCAACAAAAACAAACATATTTTTGGTCAACTATTTCAATTAGAAACTGTGCGCACAAATTTACGACACTTTAAAACAGGCGCCTGCCAAGAAAAGTTTTACCTTATATGGCAAATCTGACGGTTACTTGAACGTCTTTATGATCCCATACTTTTTTTTTAATTTGTTTAAAGTGATATTTGTGTAATTCATGTACCGGTCTGAAAAGGACTGCAATCTCAAAAAAAAAAACATACTGTAAAAACTCGGGAAATTCTTGGCGAGAGCAGAACTACTCACATAAAAAGTGGTCAGAAGAAAATGGCTCAGATGGCTCTTGTTCGGGCTCATCCGATCTCGATCCGACGGGCGGATCAACCATATTTAGGGCCAATTCTGGAAAAAATGATGTAGGAAAAGCATCACTGCGTTCTGATTGGTGGATCACCGAACCATTCCGAAAGACAGTAATCGTTGAGTCGTGGGTTGAATTGTTTGAAAAGAGTGAAACGTATTGTTGCAAATAGAGTTCCGCTTCGCGGGGCGACGCCGCATGGAACCGCTGCTCGGAGCGGTGGGCGGGCGCCTCCGAAGAGGGAAAGTAGCGGGATGTTGAAACTTCACCCGCAAAACCCTCGCAATCCGGACGTAGTTTTATCGTCGAAATTTGCCGGGCGGAACCGAGCGTGGATTCGACCCGCACCTCCCGCTCAACGACACGCGATTTGCAAGGGCGGATCAGGACTGGAACGTGAACGGGAGCTAAAGGTTTATTTGCGTCTAAATAAACTTCATTAAAGATCGAGTATTTTTAGGGTATTTCGGGTGTGGTTATCGACGAAAAAGGCGCCGCCTAAAAAGGTCGAAACTCCGTAAAGCTCGAAAATGGCTTAAATGACCGAAACCCTCAAAGGGTTTTTTTTAACTCAAAACCTGAAAAAGTCGAAACTCTGAAATTGTCGAAACCTGAAAATTGTTTCGATATTTTCAGCTATCGATCAATTTCAGCCATTTTCGACCTTTTCAAGCTACGCCACAGAACACGTCAACTAAAAAATTTATATAATTTTTTTTTTGTAATCATTTGATAATTTTAATTTTACTGAAATAGAAGAGGATCTTGGAAGTCCGTGAAGGTGCTTTGAAAAACAAGCTAATAAGGCTTAAACTTTTAAAAATGCTAATTTGAGTACTAAAAACGGTATTGCACTAGATATAACGGGCCAAAGCTCAGACCTTATAGGAAAAACCATCACGACATAAAAAATAAGGGTGTTACCTGTTAAAGAAGTTAAATTTGTTTTGTAAATAGGCTCATTTTCATCCTCTCGCGTTGCAGAATGTTGCGAAATGCCCATCCTATCATGATTGGTTTTGCGTTTAAGCGGGCTAGTTCGAATTTGAGATTGTGTTAGATTATGAACAAGGTGGACCATTGGCGATGGGTCAAGGCAAAGTGGCTCACTCGTCGACAGGGCGAGGCAGGCGTCAAGCGCTAAACGATCGCGCGCCGACCAACGATATATTTGGCGCGTTTCGGATAGAATCTGGGANCGGTATTACCTTTTCCCGTTGCTCAATCACTCTCAAAAAAGATTTTATATACTGTATCAAAATGTTTTAAATATCTGTTCACTTTTATTACGATTGTGTCACTGCTGCTCATTTAAACGATGACGGATGATACAGTGCAAGTTTAGTTACAATATGAACATACAAAATGAATGCATTTTTAGCGAACGCCGGAAATGTAACTTAACGTTGTTGACGAGAGCATAATTATCACCTAACGCACCCACGATTTCTTCAGAACCTTGAAATTTAAGATTTAGAATAACCTCTACAATTCAGAAGTACTTAAAAACCACTCCAAATCAGAACATGTACAACTCAGAAGTACTTAAGCCGAGCGGCTGACAAAAAAGGTTGAAGCCTGCACTGCAAGGGTTTTCTGACAAATACACCGTATTTGAAATACGCCATATGGGCCGTACGGGCAAGATCAAGGAGTTCAACTTCGAAACCAAAAAAGGGAGTTTAACTCCCATCGCCGATCGGTGTCTTAATAAAAAATGACAACAATTACTGGATAATTGTAAGTCAATTTGAAAACGTGATTTCATATTCGGAATGCTTTAAGTAATACCGTTCAAAAAATCGAATGTGCCCGTGAACTTCCAGTTAGAGGGTCGTGGTATCCAACTAGCCCCTGTATAAATTATAGGAATTCACATACGGTATGTGATATACCTAATAGTCTGTATGTTGAAGCTCACACACGGACCAAGTGACACCGTAGTATTATTTTAGTACTCTGTAATTCAACAATTTTGACACATTATGATGACAGAATTTATCATATTTATTAAATAATAAGTTGGAATACGCATAGAACTGTCTCAGTTGGCATGACTTTCGCGTTTTTAAAAAATCATTAGAACGGATTCGGGCTGTGGCTCCGTTGAAACTTAGTTTGTTAATAAATTGCAAGTATTTAGATTTCATGATTAACATACTACGTTGTGACTTTTTGTAGCGAAATCAACGTGGTGTCCTAATCCACTCAAAATATATAGATCGCTGTACAGTTACTGTACTACAGTAGATCTTATATTTTGCTAATGGATTGGGACACCGCGTGGATGTTGATATAAAAATACTAAACTAACAATGTAGTAGCTACATACATGTAAATTAGACCTAACCTGCTTAAACCACCAATTATCGGTACAGCAAGGGGTCAAATTAGGACATGCCTAGTAAAGGTAGGTTTAATTTAGAAAAGAAGTTGCATTTTTTAGTTGCCGATTTCGACCCTTATTCGGGGACCCTCTGTTTATATTTTTTAGTATCAGAATATTTTTCAACATTTTACGTGAAAAGTTGTTTCAAAAGTCATTATAGGTCAAGGCCCTAGACTCAAGGGTAAAAAGCTAAAAAAAAACTAAGTTCTTGATGACTTTTTGGTTATGATTAATTATATCTGATAATACTTCTAAGAAGCATCAACTCGATTATCTCGTTTCAAATTCTAAAAAACGCCTTGGTTAAGCTCTTAACTTGGGTTTTAATCTCACTTCTAATTAAACCAGGTGAAGTTTGTCTTAAAAATACAATTTAGATTTGAAATCATAAAAGTTAATTTTACTCTTTTCANGGATGTTGATATAAAAATACTAAACTAACAATGTAGTAGCTACATACATGTAAATTAGACCTAACCTGCTTAAACCACCAATTATCGGTACAGCAAGGGGTCAAATTAGGACATGCCTAGTAAAGGTAGGTTTAATTTAGAAAAGAAGTTGCATTTTTTAGTTGCCGATTTCGACCCTTATTCGGGGACCCTCTGTTTATATTTTTAGTATCAGAATATTTTTCAACATTGTACGTGAAAAAGTTGTTTCAAGAGTCATTATAGGTCACGGCCCTAGACTCAAGGATAAAAAACTAAAAAAACTAAGTTCTTGATGACTTTTTGGTTATGAATCATAACTTATGATTAATTATATCTGATACCTGAATACTTCTAAGAAGCATCAGCTCGATTATCTCCTTTCAAATTCGAAAAAACGCCTTGGTTAAGCTCTTAACTTGGGTTTTAATCTAACTTCTAGTTAAACCAGGTGAAGTTCGTCTTAAAAATACAATTTAGATTTGAAAGAATAAACGTTAATTTTACTCTTTTCAAAAATAAAATAAATAATAATATAAATAAATAAAATGGAATTTTTCAGTTAAAAATTTGAGTACAGGGTGATCCTTAAAGCACGTTACAATTTAATTATTGTATGACTAACGGCACATACCGCGGTATACCGGGTAGCATATCAATAGCCGGAAAATGTATCGTTCCATATGTTATCCACTGTACTAACATTTACTAAAAGCATAATCGCAGAATATATTTTTTGGCTATTTAAAAAATAAAACCTAATATTTTTTTCATTTATTGTCTATGTAGTCCACTTTCTGAGCGGCTGGCTGGGAGGTTAGCATGGCGGCCTGATCGATATGCGTTATTGGTTGAGGATTGATGTCGTCTCAGTGAACGGGATGGAGCATTGGAGCTATGGTCGCTTTCATATAAACAAACCAAAATTATTTTTACTGTCCTGAACACGGGATTATAAGCAGCGCGGTGAGTTGTTTGCGTGGCTAAAGGACGCTAGCCAATAGGAGGCGCTTATAAAAAAGCATGAGCCAATAGGATTGCTTATAATACAGTTACAGACGCTCCGCGCCTACGGCGCTGGCGCCTGTAACTGCTTATTGCAGGCATCCAAATGACTTTTTACCCCGCAATCGGATTCCGAAGTCATATTTCCTAGATCTGCGAAATGTCCGTCACTCAGTATGTCAAAATCGTGAAATTGCATGTTCGAGTACTTTCATTCTAGTTCTAATCCACTGTTCCGGTACTAAATCGGATTTCCGACCAAAAAGCCAAAATCAAAAATCCGGCTGCTCCAGCACAAAAAAATCAGAGTGATTAGTCGCTATTACGGATTAAAACATTGCTGTCAAAAATCATTTCAATGCTTTTAATCACATATTCGGGACTGTAAAAGCAATTTTATCTTTCCCTTATTTGAAACCGACCTATGTTGCTGGATCGGAAAAT